>BMAV01018715.1:0-12675 GCA_019973955.1 Trichonephila inaurata madagascariensis | reverse complement strand
TTTCTGTGGTAATTTTGTATCATATCAACCTCTGTAATTCCGAATTTCCTCAAAATCGGCTCCTAATGATAATAACTAAAAGTAAAACTATCCTAATTTTTAATGTCGGTATAGTTTTATCTAACTTTAACAAGTAGATCGTTTTCAATTTTCTTAAAAAATCATTTCTTTCATTGGGAGACAGAGAGAAACAGTTGTTTTAAAGATTTTAATTGCTTGCACGTGAAATCACAGAAATGAAATTTGTGTTAAAAAGGGAATTCCCTTGTATATTTTTAACATTCCTTAATTTAATTAATTTATTTTTTAATATTTTTTGAAAATAATTTTTAATAGTACTATTGAAAATAAATGCACAGTGTTTATTATAAATAAGGCTAATTTTACTTATGATGAAAGTAAGCACGCTGACCATAATATTTTTTTATAATTATCATCATATAATTTTCTATAAATAGCATTTAATACCTGAATACGGTAAAAATCAATTGTTCTTTTATGTGTTGAACTGCATCTTCTAATTTTGAACCAAAATGCATTAGTTCGGAATAATGCGAAATTTTCGAAGTAAAATACTTAAGTTGATAATACTATCAATAAATTGCTATGCCATTAAAACTACAGAACTATAAACAACAAAGTTGAATTAAATAGACTTAAATAATGTTGGGGATGCTTTGTAAGACTTAATTCTCATTGTACGAGGGAAAATGAAACAGTAAAGGGACTTTTGAAATTTCTCTTTCAGAGGTTTGGCTACAGCGCTAGTATCTAGCTCTGAAAGAAGGGGTAGTTGCGACACTTGTATACAAAGTGTCATTCGTCTTCCCTCGTAATTGTTAGAGTATAGCTAATCGTACAACATGGCAGCTAAACTGTCGATCTGCACCAAGGTGGAAAGGAGGGCATGATTAGCTTTTTATTTGCGAAAGATGTGAAACCTGAGGTGGATACTAGCTATCCCGTCTATCATTATACCCTCAGGGACTTGCACATTGTCCTCATTGTTTGACGTCGATGGACAGCCCGATCTTTCGTCGACACATAAAACAGTTCTTCTGTTTTCAGCGCTATATTTATTCTTAGATCTTGCTACGCGATAAACCGCTGTTACTGTACTGCGATTATATACGATGAATAATTTCCACAGGTTTCACACCTTCCACAAACAAAAAGCGAATCACGACCCTCCTTTCCTCCTTGGTGCAGATCGGCAATTTAACTGCCATATTGTACGGTTAGCTATACTTTAACAATTACGAGGGAAGAAGAGTGACACTTTGTATTGAAGTGTTGCCTACTAACCTCATTCAGCGCTGGGTGCTAGCACTGTTGCTAAACCTTGGAAAGAGAAATTGCAAAATTCCCTTTATTTTTGACTTTGCCTCTTATTTATAGTTGGATTTCTAGATTTCGAATGATAATTTATTAGGTCTAATAGATTTTCAGTATTTGTTATAATATTAGAAATTAAAAAAACAACAACAAAAAAAGAACAACAACGTATAACTGAAAACACTATTTAAATTTACAAAAAAGGATATTCAGACATTATTGCCCAAGTATGTGTTAAATATTTCTGAAAATTTATATACTATACTTAAATACATATAAAGTTTTATATATTGCTATTCATTTATTTACAATAAATCTAGTAAAGAAATGTTAAAAGTTAATAACATAAATTCCATTAGAAATAAAGTACCAACAAAATGGTTACCAGTTATTTTATTTATTGGTTAACTACTTTGATATTGATTTTTATCTTAATTAAAATTCTGTAATGATAAAAATAATTTCATACTTTATGGCTTACGTGTAAATCATAATAAAATACTTATTATTCTGAATTATATCAATTCGAAAATCGTGTCTCACATGGTAATAAAATTCTCTTTTTGAATTTTATTGTATGCAGTAACGTACAAACATGTATATGCGTTACTTTGTTACTTTTGGCTTTGACATAAATACTAAAGTTACATTTTATATATTGGACTAATTAGATTTGAATAAGAATTTCGAAAATCGTTTATATAAGTCTGCAAATTCTGATACGTAACTCAAGAATTCATTTTAAACTAACGCGAAATTTAATTAAATCGCCTTCATTACACAGAAATATATCAAGACAAGCAAGTTGATACATGAGTGAATTACACATTTTCAAAGCTACATTTTCTTGCCCAATTAAATACTATATGAACCCTATTTAAATTAAAGGAATTCTTCCTCTATTTTTTTCCCATTGAATTTTGAAAATAGCAAATGTTTACTAAATTAGTAATCCTCTGAAGGGATTACAATGTAACTAAAAAATATTTGTAAAATAAAAATGCAACGAATAATGGATGAATTCATAAGAAATAGTTTTAATCTTGGTTTTATTATATGGATAATGAAAGTAATTATGTGTTTTCACATTATTTTTCATATTTAATTCGTATTAAAATACCCTTGCGTGTGATTTCAAATAGTTTTACACAACAAGTAATAAAAAAAAGTCTATTCCTATTTATATCAACAAGGAAAATTTTATTTTAGCTACTTTTTATTAAATAGTTACAATTAATATAAATATGTATATACATATGACAAAATCACAACATTAAGTGGTAATTAATTTTTATTAATTACCTTTGAAGTATCGTATTGTCATCCAAAACAATCGTGCTTATAAAATTTCAGTTCAAATAAATACTTTAAAATATTGAAAAAAAAAACTTTTAAAGTTTTGACCCAAGTTGCTAAAAATGAATCCAACGAGGTTGTATTTGAAATTCCTTAAATAATTAGCTTCAGTCAACAAATTTTAATTAATTATAATTAAATTATCGTAATTTTACCCAAAACAATAGTGTATAGAAAATTTCAGCTCAAATGAGGGCTTTAAAATGTGAGAAACAAACCTTTTCAAGGTTTCACACAATTCGCCAAAAATGATGCCAACGCGGCTGTATTTGTAATTCTTTGAATAATTAGTTTTGATCAACTTTTATTATTTACGATTAAGTTACTGTATTGCCATCCAAAATAATCATGTATATAAAATTTCAGCTCAATGGAGCGCTTTAAAATGTATTTCATTGACGATTGAAAATTCCACCAAGATAAATATATAGAGAGTGTGAGTTAATATTAGGAATTGAAAAAGTGACAGAATTAAGATATATAAGAATATTTATTTATATATTTACACAATTTTCTTTAATTAATTTGCTTCGATTTGCAAACAAATTATGTTTTGATAAGTTCTGTCCAATATTATTACCAGATATCTTTTCTTATTAAGGAAGGTCGGGAGATTTCTGGTATACTATTTGAACATTGTAAATTTGTTTCATGGTCTTGATCCAATATTAGTAAACTAGTTAAATCCATTTACGTAGGAATAGTATTGAATTTACAAATTTAGGAACATATCACATCATTACTAAAACCTTTATACGCCTCGTCGTAATCTTATGGAAATTGACGATAGTCTCAGTGAATGGCTTACAACGTACAATATTTGCAGGCTAGACGTGTCTAAAATAATTTTATTGATGATTTAACAAGCCTAAAGATTCGTAATCACCAGCCCATTTTCGCAACTGAATTTCTAATTAAGCTGTTTACTGGTATTCGATTATGTTAATGCTGTGAAAGGGTAATGAGTTAATAGTAAGAGATCTTCAGTGCGTTTGTGCTGTAAAATAAGAGGCATTGATAGTTTTACGTAATGAGTATATCATTTATATTATTTGAATTATTTAAATTGGGAATAACATCCAACTATCCCTATTAATTGTTCAAGTGAAAAACTTTATTTTTTTTTCTTTACGAGACTTCCCGGAAATACCATTTTGGAAAGACTCACCGGAATTTTTTTTTAAACATAATTTATTTTTACATGACGCTATTTTTCCATTTTTACTACTAGGCCTTAAGTAGCCAGTGGTCAGAACATTGGACTCCAGACCGAAGGGCCTGAGTTTGATGCACACTGCAAGCAAATACCCTCCGAGTACACACGAAGCACGTGCTTGTTAAATCAGTGGGTCCGAAAGTCTTGTGGATGGTCACAGCAGAAACCACGGGTGCAGGGTGCAGGAGAATATTTCCCTTCCCTCAAGTTCCATGCCTAAATTGTGGAGGTGGAGATAGGTGGTGTCACCATCTATCGTGTAGAAGTCCAACCTGTCTCAGGACACGGCAACGATAACAATTCCTACTATTTCAGT
Organism: Trichonephila inaurata madagascariensis; assembly: GCA_019973955.1. NCBI lineage: Eukaryota > Metazoa > Arthropoda > Arachnida > Araneae > Nephilidae > Trichonephila > Trichonephila inaurata. Next base: position 8,452 of record BMAV01018715.1, on the reverse strand, counting down.
TCACTCTCTCTCTCTCTGTATATATATATATATATATGTCTTGTTCAAAATTTCAGTCATTAATAAAATACTTTTTATTCATCCACTCAATTTCAAATACATTTTTTAAAACTTGTAGTGGATGACACTTGATGTTAATACAGTTTTTTCAAATATTAATTCATTAATCAAATTCAGTTAATAAATAAATAGGAACAAACAAAAGTAATAGTCAAACACCATATATAAAAATGAGAATCGCTTTTTGTGTCTCTGTAGCGCAATGAATAACGCGTTGGACTTTTAATACAATGGTAGGGGATTCGAATCCTACCTGGGATGGCCTAATTTTTGAGAATGTGAGTTATGACTGAATAAATAGTAACAAACAAAAACAATAGTCCAACACCATATATGTAAAGGAAAATGTAAAATTGCAAGGAAAGTTGTTTTCTGTTTTGCCACTAGTTGTTTTTCTGATTCTGTCGCATGTATATACATATTTACATTAATTGTAATTATTTATTAAAAAGTAACTTGAATAAAATTTTTCATTGTTGACCAAGTGGTTATTGATTTATTTTTTTTATATTACTTGTCCTGCATAGTTACCACCAATTTTTCAGACATTTATCATCTTGGAAAATTAACTTGTCTTTACCCTCTTCGAAGAAAGAGGACACCGATGAGGAAATTCACCTACTAAACGGCGATTTGGGGAAACTTATCACAAAGAAAAATCTTATTCTGATTTTTCTTTTTTCACAAAGTTTTTCTCTCACTTTTTCAACTGAACCATCATTTACCATCATCATTAAGGTATCCGACTACCCTAAAATCATGATTTTTTTCAAAAATTGACGCAATTTTCTTATGATTTTATTTTATAGGCCATCTTATTGGCTTAATAAAAATACCAAGTTTTTTATTTTCCATTCTCTAGAACAAAAACTACAAGTGTTTTAGTAAAAGCAGATGCCATAACTTTACACAAGATGTCAAACTTTAAAATGCGTTTTACTCGAAATGTGTTTTTTTCGAAAAGCTCAAACGGGGACAGAGATTGTTCAAAACGTTTGGAAAATAATTTGCTGAAATTTTCTGTGTATGTTTTGTATAACAGTAAAAGTGTTTTGAACTTCAAATTTATCAATCACTGTTTTAGTTCAAAATTTCCAGTCCTTTATGTGAATATAATCACTGCTATTTTAAGCAATTTCATATAATCACTAAGATAAAGTGCTCTAGTGTTTGTAAAAATTAAAATATCTCTTATCCTGAAGTTCATTTCAAACAGGAATAACAAAGTAACACATTAAAATTTAAAAATTCAGAATTTGTTCATAAAATTTTTGTACAGAGCGGGCCCCGTTTATGTAATTTTTTGTACATTTTCAACAATTTTTTCCCCTTTTAATAATAATAAATTATTTTTCTGTTTTGAATTTTAGGATTTTTTCCTTAAAATATACTAAATAAATTTCAGAATCACAAAAAAAACCCCATATCTTTATTTTATCAAAAAAAAGTTGTCGCAAGTAATTGGATACCTTAAACCATCGTCCAGCATTCCATGCTTCATCATGATCATTGTCGAATTGTGGAACCCAATTTCTCCTCATTCCATTCTTAATTATATTTTCATTCTAAATCTCTGCAAGTTAATGAAGGGTTTCAACTAGTTTAACATTTGTTGTGTTAAAGATATGGACTACAGAATGCCTTTCACAGTCAGTAGGATCAGCAATCGTCGAAAATCTTTTGAACCCTTTATTTCGAGTAAAACCAACACAATCTGGTGGTAATGGCTTCACTGTTTGTGTTTGTGGACTAGCAATCACCCAAAGATACGTGAACTCAAGTGTTGCACTGCAAAACTACCATTGTGATTTCGTAAGAAACGAAATGTTACTTATTTTCAGTACATGACTCGTACTTTCATTCTTTCTCAAGGGTGGTATGTTTAAAGCTTTGAAAGACCCTTTACAATAATATCATTTTAGCAAGAGTCAATCAAAGTACGGTCATCCAACATCAAATCCGGAAGGTTCGGAACCGTGATTTTAAAAAAGCGTATAAATGGATAGTTTTCGTGATATTCAGTGTCAATTAGATTAGAATACTTGTATAAAATTGTTTTAAGGACATTTTGACAAAAACATTTATTTAAATACAATTTTTTGGCAAAAAATTAACTTTATATTAGAATTATAAACTTAACTAGAATGACCTTTTTTCAAAATGTTCTCCTTTTATAAAAAATGCTTCTATTATAATAATATTTTGCCTGTATATAGTTCAGACATCTATACAGAGGCGCAACTATAATTTTTGAAAAATTCACATTCTTTTCAGAATTACAACCAATTGAAATAATTATTGGCGTTTTTTTCTTAAAATTTCTCCTCTCTGTTGCCGTAAAACATGGATAAACCTACTTCTAAGTTATATATTTCAAAAATTCTGGTTGAGCCTCTGTACAGAGGTCTGAGCAATATACAGGCAAAATATTATTATAATAGAAGCATTTTTCACAAATGGAGAATATTTTGAAAAGGGATCATTCTATATTCATTTTTTGTCAAAATATTGTACTTAAATAATTTTTTATTTTAATACTATTCTTAAAATAATTTTATATACTTTTTCTAATCTAAGTGACATTAAAAATCATAAATGTTATCCATTTATACGTTTTTGCAAAATCACGGTTCCGAACGTAGTCGGATACCTTAATATCTAATTGAAAAATAGTATTTTAAAAGATACGTTTACCTAGACTATTATTTATTAATTTAAATTTTACTTGTTTTTACATGGAATATTGATTTTAGCTAAACAATTTCATATTAATAACTATGACAATATATTTATAGTCAAGCTTTTTCACTTAGTGTAATATATATTACTAAGAACAATATCGGTATTAAGCTGTGTTATTAAATTGTTAATTTATTGCTAAATTTTGAAGGTTTTAATTTTTTTTTCAAGTAGGCTGTATTTTGGTAGCCGAACCTCTGCAGTGACAGCGTCCCGAAGTGTGGAAGCCATTTCATTGGTGACCTCTCTGGCTACCAAATGTTGACTCTTGAACTTATTAAATTCAAGCTTTTGTCAAATGCTAAATATCAATTTTAAATTTTACAGTTTAATTTTTTTAAAATAAATAACATTCAAATGTTTGTATTAATTTTATCATAATAAATATTTGTATATCATTCATTTTTATAAATATTAAATTTCATAGAAAATTAAATGATCTAAATTTATTTTATTCATGCTTATTTTGAAAATTTCTTTCTTTAATCTGAAATAATTTTTTTTTAAACAATAAAATATTTTTATTAGTAATCAATAGTAGTGAAATGTTAAATGAATTAGATAGGGGAAAATGTAAAAATAAGTTTTTAGTCATATATATTCAGCAGGTGAAGATTCCAATGATAAACACAAAAAATTGGTCTATTATTTTTTCTCAAAATTAGTATTTTAATTGGATTATATAACAAAGATATAAAAACTTACTATTGGTTCTTATTTTTGTTACATAAAAGATATGTTTTTATGGCTTATTACGTTATTTTAGAAGATACTACCATTAAATATTTAATTTAACTATGGTTTACTTTCACAAATTTTATACAACAAAGCGTAATAAAACTTCCTTAATTTAAGTACATTATCTCCGCTTATGTGTTTATATTTTTATTCGATGTCTTCTTTCTCGATGAGCCAATAGCAGTTGAGAGGTAATGCTCGCCACACAGTCACCGCAGGTTCACGAAATCTTTAATTTTTGGAAAACTGTTTATTTTTGATACCAATGACCTTGTCAGTATCCTCATATATGGCAATCTTCATGGTAACTAAAATATGCTTGTCACATATCTCCCTTTTTTAGGGGAATGGCAAAGTTTCTTACAATCTTTAGGTACTTGGGGTGACTGAGTTTCCCACGTGACCACTTTTGTTCCAAAATATTTTCCACAAACAGGTTACATTTTCCCCCTGTGAACGATTTTAGGTTTTGATAGCTGTGCTATACGACTCATTATGGTTTATAAATTTAAATGAATAAAATATAAAAAAAGTAAATGGGCATTTGATATCTCTACAGGATGAAGTTGAGACTGCTCAAGCAAGGGAAGCCTGATGAAATAATGAATATTAATCATGTTAGTGAAAGAAAATTTCAGAAAGGCGATGAGCATGAAACGTTTGAGTTGTAAGTGAAACGTTCAAATGCTACCAAGAAAACTCTATCAAGAAAGATATGAAGCCACAAGTGCACCACAAGACACTCAGTGACACACAAAGACACAAACAAGAAAAAGTTCAACATTCTATTTCTCAATCATCAAAGGACAGTAAAACTATAATAATCTCAACAAAATATGACAGTTTGGCAAGCAAATACTATTCCTGTAATCTTAGCGAAGTGTTTGTGATTTGTGTCCTGTATTAAAGTCACGCACATTTGAAACATTTTAAATCAGTTTGATTGGATTTTTTCTCACATTATCAAAAAATAATTAAAAAGTCTATAAAAGTAAGTAAGTATACTTTCTCTTAATTAAATCATTCACTGGCATTACGATTTTTATCATGTATAATAAATATTACTATAAAAGAAGTTTGGGGTGACTCCGGCACCCTACCACGATCATCAATGTTAGTATCGAGTGACCGTCTTCTTCCGGGTTAAGCAAGTATTGCCTCATTTCATTGCGATCGATAACAATAGCCCTCAGCACATACGCTGGTGAAGTTTTTTATTATATATTCATAGAACATTGCTTCCAAACACTTATATATAAGTCGTAGTGAAAGAACAAAAAATGAGATTTTAACAAAATATGACAGTCTGAATTTTCATAAATTTTTTTCATAGTAGGAAAGATACCCTTGAAGTTTGGAGCTTTGTAAGGACTTATAAAATTTTCCACAGAGTTCTTAAATGACAACCATTAGTAATTTTCTACCTTCGTAAAAACTCTTCAAAAGTCACTTTTTACATGTCTCCGAGTGTTTGGACTGACAAATACGACTTTGATTAGCACCTCATATTGACAGAAAAAATACTCGCACGAACACAATAACCTTACCATCAATATTAAGATTATTTTTATCAAATTTTATCGAAAAGACAAGTAGATGCAAAGAGGTTGAAAAATATGTCCACTAGTGTTACCAGATATCGGTTAAAAAACTTTTTATCGCCAGATTCTTTAGAACTCCGAGATATAGATATTTTTGTGCATTATAACGTTTATATCTTTCACTAATGTTTCATCCTCATATAAACTACGGGTACTTAGTATAACTTGTTGGATTTTAAGTCTGCACAAATTTCCCATTAAAAATCGTTAAGATTCAACACAAGTACTAGTTTCTTCAGGATATCATAATTTTCAATTCCCTCTGAAGTGTTTTCTACAAGAATAGAGTAATATTTATTTTATATATATAATTGCTAAGAGACATTTCTTTTGAAAGCTTACTTTAAAAGCATCAATAAAATGGGACAATTCCGCTAGTTTATGACACAGATTTAAATATACTATGAGGCTTGAAACGCGTCGTTGCAAAAGCACATGTTTCGCCATCTTTCTCATAAAACTAATAAAGTTTTTATATTTGCCATGGAAAAGAATTTATATATATATATATATATCCTTAGCAAACACATTCTGCTCTTGAAGCCTTAATCCCTTAATCCTAGCAATTCAGCTTTATTCTTATTTAATCGTGAATCACGCGGAAGATTACTCAAATCTGTCTGAGTTAAATGACTATCTGATTATTTCTATGATAGGATGCAACCCATTTCTGTTTCACTTTCAGAACTATAAAATGGCATTGAATCATAAGCTAAAGGATTGCTTATATGTAGCTGGGAAACTCGAAGTATATTACTGTGTGAGGTACCGGCTTAAAGTAAAATCGATACTGGGATACAAAATGTACTTGTTCATCTTTAAGTCAGTTTTATCTTCATTGACAAACATTTTTCATCACACATTATTTATTTTTATGCATGAATTTCACCCGAATAATAATAATAATAAATAATAAAACTCTGTCAGAATTTTTTTTTGCCATTTCGAATATGCTGATTTATATTTTTTAGAAAAAAAGTGATATTCTAATATCATCATTTTTGATATTCAACAATTTGGGTGTTTAACTCCTTAATCGTATACGGTTAACTATTGCTATTATTTTTCCAACGTTAATTCTTAATAGTGTCTAATAAATTTCTGTGATTACTTTAATTTGTACTAACAAAGTCTAATTATATATTTATTAGCACTACATTACTAAAGTTGTTATTTATTAACATATAGTTAATTACTGAAATAATTACCCAAATAATTAGTTGATGGAGTTTAATTAACCAAAATTCTGTGATTACACTAGTTAATTTGTATGTAATTAATTTTTCATCACATTTGTTATTTATTATTATGCAGCTATGCACTAAAATATTCACCCAAGTAACTCTTTGTTTGGGTCTTTCTCCTAAGTATACCTTTCAATTTCTTACACATAATATGCTATTTTAAGTTACATTCTAGATATTTTTAAATGTGCAGAAATTCAAAAACTGTTGAACGTCATCAATCGATAAACTTTTTTGAAATGTAATGTTTCAAGAGAAAAACATAGGAAATTTTACTGTTTACACGGGCAACAATAACTTAAGCCCTTACATGCAAAGGGATACCTAAAATTTGTATTTCTATAGAAAAGCAAACGAGTAAAAATTTCCTTCAGTATTTAATATAGAAACATTGAGTTCACAGAGAATCATTTCACTCAGAATCAATGCAATCACAAAATTAAATGAATTATGTTATATCGCATTAAAACGATAATATATTTTTTAATTCGTTCCTTAATGTTTAAAAGGTCTTGGCCGTTTCCAGTAGCTTAAAAAACCATAAGCTTCTGGCTTATCAAAAATATTAGAAGCTAATCAAACGATTTTCTATCTAAATAGAAATTATAAGTAAAAGAAATAACTTATTAGGCCCTTCCGTTGGTTAAACAAGCTGTAAAATGTGGGGAATATTTTTATGGCGATAATATGCCCTGAACAAATGAAAGCATTAAGAGAGATTAACTATTAAATCGGATTTGGAAATAATTCCTTACATGAGTGTGTATATTTAAGTAAAGTATTTATCTTGAGAGGAAAAAAAATATATTTTTATCGATTCGTGCTTTGAAAAGGCTGAAATTTTAATTAAAGAAATTGTTGAATTTAATCTTTGCAATTGTTTCTAAACATTGGAAAATTCTTCAAATTTTTTAGTATGTTTTTAGTAATGAGTTATCTTGCTATTTTTTATTACTTAGCAATAATTTACAGCAATTGAAAATCAGGATGCCACTGATTTAACTTCAATATGTCTGTCGCGATACCTCTTCCTTATGTTGGATGAGGGGAAACACTATTTAGTGTTGAATTTCCCCCTGCGGGGAATGGATGGGAAGCCATTAAATGGAATACGAAATGATAACAAGCAGGTATTCATAATTGTAAAGTTTTATTAATTTAAACGTTACAACCGACTACTCGATATGCGGACAAGAGAAGCTAAAGAGTAAGAATAAATGCTTACTTATCTAAAATGAGGTGCAACCTCTAAAACTTACCAAAGAGAAATTCTCAAAGATTTTCTAACTTTTATTGTAGCTACGCGAGTATAATTTAGGCACTAATATTATCCAGCCATCTCCCCTTCTCTGTATTTCGTTGACTACTGATATATTATTTGGTAGTGATGTTTCTGTTTGGAGTGGGGTTGTGTGCTCTAGCTCAGGGGTCATCAACCTTGCTACTGTAGTAAGACAAACCTAGCTATCAAAATAATTCAGGGGGCTACACAATAGAAAAATATTGAAGTAATTCGATTCCTACGGCAGTGCTTGCTGAGTTAGGAGGGGGAATGTTAAGAATACAGCATCTGAGTTTTATTATACAGCCTCAGACAATAAAGTTCGTTGAATAGTCTTGTAACATTATTGCAGATGAAATATTAATGAAAGTTAACTTACTGTCTCTCGAAATTGTCACCTCCCATCATAATGTAAAGCTGATATCTGCTATACATGTCCTGGAAGCTTTGCAAGAAGTTTTCTTTTGAGATGGAGTTCAAAATCCTCGTCACATTTCGTTGGACATTAAAAATATCACAAATCTCTTTCTTTTCATAGCGAGTTTGAGTCGGGGGAATAGGAAGAAGTCTGCAGAATTGAGATCTGGTAAGAGTGGCGGATGCTCAGTTTGGACCCTCTTCCTTTTTTTCCAGAGACTGTTTGCCGATATTGGCTGTGTGGGGATGAGCAATGTCATGAACAAAAAAACTATGATCCTTGTTGTGCATACTGGGGTCGTAACCTGCGTAGACGTTTCGTGAAAAGGGTCAAAATTTCAATGTAACTAGCAGCATTCATTATTCAACTA
>BMAV01018714.1:0-45853 GCA_019973955.1 Trichonephila inaurata madagascariensis | reverse complement strand
TCAGGTAACTTTTTTCATTTTTTAAACGTTGTTGGTTGCCTAGACCACGTAGTTCCGAGGATAAAGATGTAATGGATATGAAAAAGAAAAAAAGTTTGGGGCTATTTTTATAATGACTTTTTGTATTTTTAGAAATGGATCTTGAAGGAAATAAATCTTTTAATTAAATATCATTTCTCAATCTGTTTCAATTTAAAATTAGTGAGAAAAAATAAAATAATTAACCTATTACTTAAAAGTATATATATATATATAATTTACTTAAAATATATATTGGAACATTTTAAAATTTAATACTTATCTTATTAATACTGAATTAAGAACAAGTTTAATAAGTATTAGCGACTCCGGGCTTTCTTGCAGGAAAATTTTTTAAAAGTTTTTGAAATTGACCCTCTGAGTTCTTTTTCTATATTTTAGCATATCTTATTTTGTTTTCAAAAGCCCCCCCTTTTTGCAATATTTTCCCAATTTAAAAATCACACACACACACACAGAGAAAGGAAAAATAAATAATAATTATCCTATTACTTAATTTTTTTTTTTTTTTGCTTAAAAGTAACATATAAAAATTTAATACATGTTATTAATTTGTACGGTTTATAATTAAGATCGTGTAGTGTACTTTAGCGCCCCAAAATTGCATTCAGTAATTTATTAATGTAAAAAGGGGGGGCGAAAAAAATTGTGATTGAAAAGGGGGGCGCCAGTATTAAAAGGGTTTAGCCCGCCAAAAACCCTTTCCCCCATTGCAAATTTCTAGGAAACTAAAGGTAAATATTAATTTTGATCCAAGTTTTAGTTTCTTACATTAGTTTGAGTGTTACTTAAATGACAATTTCGTGGATCTTATCGTTTCAAAATAAATAGATATGTTAGACAGTCCTAAAATTCTCCTGGATTCCACCAATTCAAAAAACACTTGGATACCTGTAATGATGAAAGAAATTATAAATTTCTCAGTATAGCTTACAAGGTAACTAAGGTGATAAAAATCAAAAAAATTAGGGGAAAAAATTTTTGCCTTTTCCGAAGCACGATGCCTTTTAATAGATTTTAGGAAATACACGTTTCTGCATTTTAAAGTTAATGAAACGTTTGCTTCTAACACATATTTAAATCCCAAGTTATTTAAAATTTTACCAATTTTAGAGACCCTGAATGAGAATTGTTTCAAAGATCTGTAATTCCTTAACATGATATTGCAATTGATGAAACCCTAATGCTCTACAAAGGTTGTTTAAGATGGTAACTATACATGCCTAAAAAGAGATCTTGTTTAGGAGTAAAATCTTATATGCGAAAATTTATTTTAAAAAGATTTGTTTCTGTCACATTTGATAAATTTACTTAGAAATATTACAAATTCATGCAACATTTTTTTATTAAAATAATAGCAGTGACCTGCCTGTTGTAACGCCGTCTTATTTTTCACCGTAAGAGGGCGTTTGAGATCCACCGGATGTATTTTTGTAACTGAGTAAAAAACAGTAAATAAAGCTTCTTCAAACAGGCCAGGCTGATTACTTTTCCTCCAATATTTTGGGCTTCGCTGGGGATTTAGAGGTTGCCTGAACTCAATCACATACAGGGGGTGTAAGTCAAAAAGGGGAACTTAACCAAGAAAGTCGCAAAAAAGTGGGTATGTTCAAATATGATATGAAAGCGCTGAGGTGGCGCTATTGTCGATTTGTAGAGCTCAAAAAAAACAGTTGATCTAATCATAAAAGGGGGTTGCGTGGCGCGCTAAAGTTAAGCTTCGTTTCCCCTTAAAAACATGTTTTTGTTCATCAGTGGTGGTAGCTTTAAATCGAGCTTCCCATGGCAAAAGTGCAGCAGAATGTTATTGAGGATTTTAAGCCTGTGGCGACAACGCATTACCATATAGGATGGGTACACAATGGGTTAAAGCATTACGTTGTGGTCGGACAGAGACTCCTCAACATCAGATTGACAATTGACATCCTGAGTGGTCTCCTTTCCATAGACCGCCGATAGACTAATCGATATTTATTGCAAAAAAGTATCCCTAGCATGCTGCAAGAAAACACTCGTTGTCCTGCCGCAAGCAATGTCACTCTCTGATTACGATGGTGGCAGTGGGAAATCTTGGAATACCATTCCTACTAATCTAACATGAATCCTTGTGACTTCGATCTGTTTCCGAAGTTGAAGGAACCTCTCCGGGGCTGCTGCCTATTTTCTGACATTTCATCTGAACGAAGCACCGTAGGGCGCTCCATCGCTGACATCAACCATAAATACCTTGCCAAAGATCGTAAGCGGCTTCCCAACATTTGGCAAAATATTATAAACTTTGCAGGTGTTTACTTAGAAAGAATGTAATGTAATATAGTACTTGTAAGTTCATTAAAAAGTGATTTATATCTTTGGTGAGATTACTTAATTTAGAGCCCTCGTATATATATTTGTAGTGTCTGACTACTGTTTGGCGGTAGATTCTTTAAGAGTTGGCGACGTTCCCGCAATCTGCGGGTGAGGGGTTATTGTGTTTGAGGAGAAGGTGATTGACCCTTGAATGAGGTGGTCAGAATAGAGAGAATCGCTCGTGCATGAAGCGCTTGACCGGGATTTGGTGTAAGGAGGCGAGTGAATTTGATTGAGAACCGACTCATAGCACGTGGTTTGCATTACGAAGAATAGTTTCTTGAGAGTGTTTTTAACACGAAAGACTGTGTTTTGTTTCTGTGGAGTGAGAAAGGAAATAATTGTGCTGGTTGTTAAGAAGTAGTTGATTATATGGAGAAGGGTAGAAAGTAATTGAGAAGACATAATATTATTGATAGACAAGTCCTAAAATTAAGCTCTCGATTGTGTTCAAAAACGATAACTCTCATCTCTTAATTTAAAAAGGACAGGACATCTAAATAATTACTAATAATTTATAAAATTAAAATACAATTATCTTTTACATTCCCGTAACCCCCTTAGGCATGCACATATATAATTTTTATTTGTATGTATATATATTAATATTTTTCATGTGTATTTTTAACATGGTTTTAATATTTTAACAAACGTGTGGCGCAGTGTAGCCAAAATTGGCTCTTGCGCCATTAAACAACACACTCACTCACTCACCCGTAACCCCCTTCAGAAAAGATTTCCTCAAAACCTATTTCAGTGGATCTCTAATCGTCAAAATAAGCATGTTAGCCAAATTTAAAATCTAAATTTAATAGTTTCAAGAAAGAACTACTTTTATATATAAACCCCATAACCTTCTGACCCCTTTGAAAGTCGATTTTCACAAACCCCGTTTTTAGTGGATTTTAATTCAACGAAAAAAACATGCATACCAAATTTCATTTCTGTAGATCTAGTAGTTCTAAAACGGTAAATTTTCTTATCAATACGCTCCAGTAGGACCAGTTCCCCACAAGAGTCGAACTCCGTAAAATTCATGTTTAGAATTAGATTAGACTATTAAATAAAAGAAATGCGTACAAAATTTTAAGTCTGTAGATCTAATAGTTCGAAAATGGAAATATTTATCTATAACACCCCTTAAGCCCACGTAACACTCATTAATCGTCGATTTTTGCAAATCCGTTTCATAACGGATCTCTACCAATAAAAGGAACACGCCTACTAAATTTCAAGTCTGTAGGTCTAATAGGGTTCATGAGATATCATGATGAATGAGTGAGTGAATCACTTTTCTTCTTTACATAAATGGATATTTTTACTCATAAAACTTAAAGCAGTGTATTATTTCATTTATTTGAGAATTATTTTTTTTACTGTTATTTAACCCAACACTTAATTGAAAGAAAACCCTTTTATAAGTAATTTACGGAAAAAAAACACCTTGGAGCTAGACCGAGATCATTTAAATACTAATAAAGTGATGTAAAAAATAGTTTCAGACAGAAAATTATTTTAAACACAGCAAGTTTTCTAAATTACCACTTCTTTTCAAACAAGTTTTTTGTGCTTCTTTTGATCAATGAAAAAAATTAAAATAATAGGGAAATGGTATAATTTATTTTACAACCTAATAATTTTATTTTAAAAGCATTTACATTCACGAAAGAAAATTAACACGAAAGCTCTTTCTTTTATTTCCCTTAATCTGTCTATCTTGTTTTTACTTAAGACTGGATGGTGGTTTAAAACAAATTTTATAATGCTTTACGGAAATGTCTTTAACAACTGTCTCTCGTAGTCATTAAACTCTCTCAAAGGATTTACATAAAGCATTTTTAACAGAACAGTAGAGCTTTATGTTGGTCTTAAAAATCAAATCTTTGTATTCTGCAAATGAAAATGCAAAGCTAATCCTTTTAAAATAAGCCAATAATATTTATGCTCTCTAGCGTTCTTCTTTGCAAAAGAATACTGTTTGAGAAGGAAGTTTTTTTTTTTAATGTAAAAATGAATTATAAATTTTAAAAAACTAAAAATACACGCTTCTATAGTTAATTGAACTAAAAAGTAAAAATTATTTCTTAATATGAGAATACAATCATTAACGAGAAAATTAGTGTTATTGGGGTAAAAGCGAGGAGTATACTCGATATCAAATTGTTATAATTTCGTACTAGTTCTAATACAAAATGCAGAGCAAGTGTAGAAATGTAATACAAAGTACCCACACACACACGATTTTTTACCGCAATGTTACGTGATACCACCCTGACCGTATCTTTAATTGTCAGCGTGAGCTAGAGATTGTAGTTTTGCAAAGGAATGAACATTTTTGATTCTTAATACTTTATTAAGAATAGAACTTAAATAATCTAGCACAATTTAGATAAAATTTAATTAAGCGAGAATCTATAATGAACAAACACACAGTACTGGATTAAAAACCGAATCAGCGCGTAACCCAGACCACTATAATTATTTAATTTTTTTTTTTTCTACTCTTACTTCTAATAATACACAAGTCCCTAATATCAAATAACCATTTCTACCTTAATCAAATGTAGATTCGATCTTTATGAAACATCCGGGCGCGCGTGCAATGGAAGCGCACCTTGTTTTAATGGCTTGTTTTCGGGTAACTTCACTATTGGCTGTCAATTCCACTAGTCTCTTTCACACATACCATTCCCCAAAATTGTCATCTCACTTACTGAAACTTCCGTTATTTAAAGCTATCTTGTTGCATTTCTTTTTCACATTTCGCCCTGCTGGGTTTTGGTTGGAAAAGAGTTGCCATTAATCATGGCCGCAAAGAACAGAGGGTTATGTTGTTAAGAAAAGACGCGTGAACCCGTCACAATGTGTGACATTCATTTTCGCTTTAATTATTTTATTCTTATACATATTTTTTTTGCGATTTTAGGTAAACTCCTTGTGTGCCGACAAGTATAACACAAGTCTTTATTCTTATATTAAGGTATCCGACTACTTGCGACAACTTTTTTTAAAAAAAATGGAAATATAGAGATTTTTTTGAGATTTTTAGATTTATTTAGTTTATTTTAAGGAAAAAAGCGTAAAATTGAAAACAGAAAATAAATTTAATATTATTAAAAGGGGAAAAACTGGTGAAAATGTACAAAAAATTTCATAAACGGGGCCCACCTCTGTACAAGAATGTTTTGAACAAATTCTCAATTTTTCAATTTTAATGTGTTATTTTGTTATTCATGTTTGAAATGACCTTCAGGATAATAGATATTTTAATTTGTACAAAATCCTAGAGCACTTTTATCTTAGAAGGTGACTATACGCTGAAATTGCTTTAAAACAGTGATTATATCCACATAGCAAAGACTGAGAATTTTTGAAATAAAACAATGATTGATAAATCTGAAGTCAAAACACTTCTACTGTTATATATGAAATATTCACAAAATTTCAGCAAATTATTTTCAAACTTTTTAAGCATTCACGCTGTCCCCGTTGAGTTTTCGAAAACACATTTCGAGGAAAGTAAATGCATTTTAAGTTTGACATCTTATTTATGTAAGGATTTGTGGGCATCTTCTTTTATTAAACGCAGTTTTGTTCTAGTGAATGAAAAATAAAAGCTTGGGAAGGTATTTTATTAAGCTAATAAAGATGTTCTATAAAATAAAATCACATAAAAAATTGTCAGAGTTTTTGAAAAAAAATCATGATTTTAGGGTAGTTGGATACCTTAAGAATTATTTTTATTTTTTAGTTCGATTAACTATAGAAGCATGTTTTTTAGTTTTTTTAAACTATATAATTTATTTTTAGTTCAATCTACAATAAAAGCCTGTTTTTTAGTTTATTTTGTATACTATAACTTGTATTTTTCATGTTCAATATACAATAAAAGTGTTTTCTTTTTTTATCTTTTTAGCTTTTTAAACTATTATTTATTCATTGATGTATTAATCTTAAGTGCGTCATTTTTGTTGTTAGAATCTGGAATACCCACTGTTGTTTACCTTTAGGGCTGTAACTTAATCTTTTAGTTGTCAAATCTGGAAATGAGAACGGAAATTAGTTGCTAAATCTGGAATTAAGAAATAGTTAATCCTATTGATCCTGATCAGAACAATAGACCAAAATTATTAAATTATTGTATTGTCATCGGTCTTTGACAAGTGTGCAAAATTTCGAATTAATCAATTCTTTTAAAGAGGGTAAAAATTGAATTCAAGATTCCGTTACATACAGGTGAAGTTAATAAAAACGTGTTAAAAAGGATTATTAGTTAGACCTCCAAAAGAAGTTTTATAAATTTACTATAATTTCAATACATGTTGTGTAATCAAAATAGAATTAGTGAATGATATTTTACTTATGTTTCACTTCGAAACAATACGAGGGCGATTGGTAAAGAACCTTATAATTTGGGCCTGTGGGTTTGAGTGGCAAAGACGACACCGGAACTGACCCTCATTCTCCCATCTCCCTCAATACACCAAGGTGAAGACTTTGTTTCTTGAAAGATTGAATCTTTTATGACTAAAAGAGACATTTTTCCTTCTTTTAAACTTAGTGATCGTCGTACTTACTTATAACCTTACCTGAATTTCTTATATAGAATGTATGCAAACGCAATTATGTTAACGGGAAATGCTTAGAAAAACAATAATAAAATAAATGGCAATAAAAAATACTATGTACAATATATTAATATAAAACATTCGCGAGCTGTAATCTGTTATTATTTCAGTTAATTGTATTGTGTAATAATATATTAATGTGTTTTCTCACATGCTATTCGATGAGTATAACTTTGTACAATAATAAAGTATATTTGAATAAACAAAAATAAATGCCTGATAATGATGCAACGGGTCTATTCGCGCTTCTACTAATCCTCTTGGGTAAAATGCTCTTTTTAAATGTGATTTCAGTTGAAATCCGCTTTCCGTAGAGAGAATTGGTTTTATGTAAATAATAGCTTCTGTGTTTAACTACTGGCCGTGGAATAGGTGAGATGATGGTAGAAAATTGTGATAAAAGGAAGCATAGCGTTAGTGACTGGTAGTCTTATATAATTCAAGAAGGAGCAATTAATAAAATGTTGATGCAAGAGTGTTCAGAATAATAAACGGCTGTTTGTTGTTGTTATTGTGACTAATGCCACCTGCCTGACGAAGACTGCTGTTTGTAAAAAAATGCAACACCATGAAGGAATCATCAGAATTAAAGAAATTTAATGCACAAATGTGACTTGTGATGAATTTTCCCAAATAAATTGCAAAATTTTTTTCAAACATTATATATATATATATATATACAATATATATATATATATATATATATATATATATATATATATATAAATATATATATATATGTTTCATCCCTCAAATTCACCTTCTTCCAGTCATTAACAGTCCATGATCAGTATTTTTTGGTCCATGCTGAATGCTTTTTCATCATTTTCTAAGATAGAATTAGTTTTTTTCCTCAGTCTTGTTGCATTAAGGCCACTTTCAGAAACTTTTCCGTACGGTTGAAGTACTAACTTCAATACCGATATCCAATAAATCCCTTCAAAGGTCTATGTTTCTTGAAAGTTTATTTTCTACCTGCTCTTATTAATATTTTATAAATTCTTGGAGTAGTTTTCCACTAGCACCCACATTTTTCTTTTCTTTTTGGAGACGATAATCCAGAATTTTGAAATGTTCTTAAAACACATAATTTGATCACACCACCTGCCACAGTTATATCTCTCACAGTCATAGAAGAGTGTTCATTGAGAGCGATTTATTTTAGAACGATTTCTCGGAGTATTATCCATCTTTGAACAAGTAAAAGCAACACGTCTTGTACAGAACGAAAAATTTCAGCTGCCCCACTGAAAGGCTCACAACTGAGCTCCTGATACATTAAAGTGAAAACTCGATCATAGTCAATCTGTAACATTAACTAAAAGCAGATATAAGGGTCTAAGGTGGTTCAGGATATCACTAGTAATCACATACCAACTCAAACAAGAAAACCTGTTAGTTCCAATTAATTCAAACAGTATAGTATGTTGTTTTACGCTTAATTTCAGCTCTCCAAAATTATAAACGATATCAATTTGACTGCAATGAATAGCTTAGTATAATATTAAATCAATGTATTACAACAAACCCACAACAACGCTTGGCCGCGCGCTCGCGAGTTAGCTAGTAATAATATAATTTATCAAATCTAGTGCAGAGAACCTTTTTTTTTGTATCAGCGTTTTTATGATGCATTTTAAGAGTAAAATAAAATTAAAGTAATAACTACAATTACCTAAAAAAAATACAAATTTACCATTCAGGTAAATGTCTTTATTTCTCTGAATATGCAACTTTGTTTATACACTTTCGAAGTATTAATTACTGAGACTTTTTTCTTCTAAATTAAATTACATGCTCGTTAAGGCACTGGAAAATTATGAATCGAAAAAAAAACCACAATAATAAACAATATAACTGTTAAATACTTTTCTTCGAGATCAAAGATAAAACTTCCTAATTTTTCTGTATCATAAAAATCTAAGAAAACGATGAATAAAACAAAAATGTATTAACTATATCGCTCTCTAAGAACGGGCATAAAATCTTTTCCACTTAAATTATGTTTTTTAATCCTATTAAGTAGAAGGCGATACCGGTATACAAAGCTATGCACCTGAAAGAATTTTAAAGAATTCATCTCTCTATTTATCCCTTTATCATGGTAATTAAATAACAGCTTAAAGAGTTCCTTTTGCAGCTAATTGCAGGTTCCATTCAAAACCAACGAGGGGAAAAAATTGGATGAACATTACACTTTGGAGCGTTATGTTTAAAAAGTTCTGATTTGTTGAGATGAGTGTTCTTCTAAAGACTTTCTTTGCTTCGTAAAACAAAAAAATGGCTAAATCTATATTTAAAATTTTCATCATTAAAATGTTAATCATGAGAAAGAGAGATGCTATATTTAAAAACTAATGCACATGCTGTAATTTTTGTTGTTTGAGTTTAAATAAAGATATAGATGTTTTATTTTAATCCATAAAGTTTAATTAATTACATTTTTAAATTTGTTTAAAAAAGAGATTCACATGTTCGCATGGGTTTTTAGTTGGTTTCTCATTAATTTTTGTTTCTTTTTTGTTATTTGTTTTAAAACCGCTTTTAATTATATGCCCCTGTTCAAAATACTGAGTGGCTTTTGCCTGGTCGGGATGCAAACCCTTTTTGGATCAACGTACCATTTTTTCTTTAAGATATGTTTGATGAAGTATCGACGAGCCGTCAAAAACTTTTGACTTGTGATTATTGAGAAAATAACGAAACTAAATACTAACAACTCTAAACTATTTATTTACAACGAAAAAATACATTTTGCACTATATAGTAGTAAATGTTTCATTTATACGAGTAATTCAAATTAAAGTAACATTAGTGTGAACTCAGTTGTGAAAGATTGGATGACAAAAAACATATTAGGATTGAAAGAGTTCTTTTAGCAGAATCATGCTGAATTAATCATCTGCAATCTTTCCCAAAAGTGAGTCTTTAATTTATTCATCTCTGAAAATAATGAATCACAGGCATGGGTTGCTGAAAAATTTTAAAAAACATAACCATTTTTTTTCTTAACATCTAAATGTATCGGAAATTGAATTCATGTTTAAAATTTCTTTTCTAGCATTTTTACTTATATTTTGTTAATCTTTCGGTTTTAATAATTCTTTTTTCCCCCAAAATTTTTGAACCATTATTGAACTGCTAAAAATCAATCAGGGAAAAAATTTATCTTTACAAATAATCGTTGGAACATAGTTTAAAAATGGTAATTACAAAATACCGTTTTTAACCCCAACCCCGTGTTTGTTAAAAACAAACGTAAATGGGGGAAATTTTTAAAAAAGTTGGAAAAGTCGCGCTGCGAGGGGGAAAAAAAAGGAAAAAAAAAAGGGATCAATTTTGGCTCGAAAAACCGAGAAGTACCAAAAGAAGAAAAAAAAAACTCCAAAAGCCTTTTTCCCTGGTTTCGGACAACGAAAAGGGCCCCCATGGGGAAAACTTTCACGAATGGGCTAAAAAAAAAAAGAAATTTCTTGTAAAAAAAAGGACTTTTGAACAAATTACCAAAAAGTGACCCTTTGGGGGTTTTTTCGATGAACGGGGGATTTTGTATGTATTTTGGAAAACTTCTCTATGTTTACAATGAGAAATTAAATGTTTTTATAATGTTTCTCCATGTGTAATTTAACTATTTATTTTGTTTGGAAGAAATTTCTCATCAATTTCGTAAATAATTGAGTTATTTTCAAAGTGCAACTTTATTTATGCGGTCACTCTCCGATTCTGTAGAAAGGTCGACAGAGTTGTTTGTTATAAGTAAATATTTATGTGAAATTTTTGAATATTTTTTTGTGTGGTTTCTCTTTATGTACCTATTTATTCCTATCTACCGCATAAAAAACAGGTTTTACAATGCCAGATGATTCAAAAACAGAGTGACCAATTTCATAATTTTTCATAATTCCATCATTTTTTTCGAATTAAGTTATTTACAAGGAATTATTAATGTTGTTTCCTCTAGCACTGCATACTTTAGGTAACCGTTTCAGCTAAGCCGGAAGAGTTTTTTCGACCATTTTTGAGGTATTTTTCCAACTTCCTCTTTGATTGCTTTTTGAAGCCCTTGAAAAGCTTTTAATTTATGTCTATTTAATTGTTTTTTTTTTAAGTATTCCTATAAAAATTAATCACGAGAAACAACACAAACAGGGGATAGTGACAATCATTTACTATGAGGAAGAAAATTTATTTTTTCATATTTCAGTCATTTTATAGTTGATTTTGCAGTATGATTTGGTTCACAATGTTGGTGAAAAACGAAGTTTACTTGAGGGTTATGACGTTTACTTTTTTTGATCAAGTCTTTTGAAACTTCATTCTGATAGTATTTAACATCAATTTTAGCCTTTGATTCTACAAAAAAAAATGGTTTTGTTAAGCCTTGAGTGGACGTTCCTATCTATACCATAACACCTGACAGACAACTTGCATTTTACAAACAGTCTTTTCGACGTTTTTTGCGTTGAATATATTGTATCTTCGTTTTACCAGTTGTGAATAACACATGAAACAGTGCTTCATCCGAAGTTATCCATGCTTTGTATCTACCTTTGCGTAACATTAAATACAGAACCAAAAACGTTTTCTTTTTTTTCATGGTCTTCGAATTTGAAGACAGACTGGTTTATTCACTTTTTCATAACCAATTTTCTTTATCTTATGACAAATTGTCGATTGCGATACCAAGTTTCCTTAATAAAGTTCTTTGAGGCAGAGGATTTTCTAAAGCGATGATTCTTTTCAACTTCTTTTTTCCTTTTCCTTAAGGAATTCCTGTATTCCATAGTTTTTCCCTGGTGCTTTTGATTGTCCGGACAAATTTATTTCTTTTGGAAGTTAAGATATTAATCCATTAGAGCAATATGTCGTTTCTGATTTTTAAATGCTTTACTTATCACAGAATTTGAGCAAACATCCTTCAAAAGCTTAAACATTTCGTTTCGGGTTTCATGATCCAATTTCAGAGCAATAATTTACTCTCACTAATAAAAATAGTTAGATTGGTAATTTAAATTTTTCGTTTTAAGAATATAGCAAAGCGATAAAAATGTACCATTCATAGTTATATGCTTTAAATTTGGCCACACTAATTTTGAATCAACCAGTATATCATTATTGTTGCAAGACTTTTTATATTACATTAACATCAAACCTATCAAGACGACTCAAAAGATACTTTATTAGTTCCTAGGTTAATATTATTTTTCTCTGTCACTTGAAATTACTACTTTCATTGATTAAAGAACATATCAAATGTATTTTTCAATATTCACTTTTGTTTTATTATATTTTTCCAGAAGCATAAGTAATTTGGCTAATCTACCGCATTTGACCAGTAGAAATATTTATATGAAATGCATATATTAATGTGAAAGATTTGTGCCAGACGCAAAAAAAAATACAGCACGTCATGAAGGAATCATACGAATAAAATGAAATTTGCAGTAAAAATCAATTATGAGATGTCATTCCAAGCAGTAAAGTTTCAAAGCCTATACGCATGCGTGGTGTAAGTAGACCTCATTGAGTGAGTGAATATTAATGTCACACTGTGCAGCTACACGAGGGCTTTTGGCGACAGACCACGTAATTTTGAACCATGTTCAAGTGACGTGGACGAAACCTGAGCTGGCAACCCCGTCTCCTAACTACCACACCACACCAACGGGAAGACGTTTCAGCTCTCGACAGATTTAACATGCATCGCTGCCCTACACGGGCAGAGCCGTTTGAACTGATATTGAAAGCGTGTAAATAGAGGGCTGTAAAGGACGTTGAAAATCGTGCATGGTTATTTGTTAGTGGAGAATGTTTAGAGAGACCTAAGTATGCCTCCACGATGAAATAGGGTGAAATTCAGTGAAGGAGGATTTTCCTATCACGCAATGGCAGCGGATCGGTTACATAGTGATGCTAGTTAAGAGATAGTGGACCGACGAGCATTCCTAGAGCCATCTTTCAACAGGATAATGCCCACGCCCACATGTTGAAAGGAATTCAAGACATCCTTTCAGCCCAACACTTGCAATTTCTTCCTTTGTCTGCTTACTCGCCGTATACATCGCCTATTGAACATGCATGAGATTTGTTTGGTCAACGTCTTGCTCGTGATCCGCGTCCTACAGCTTCAAAACACGAACTTTGGTTGCCTGTATGAACAATGTAGACTTCTTTTCCACAAGCAGACATTCAACATCTGTTTGACTCCCTGCCACGATGTATAGCAGCACTCATAGCAGAGCATGGTGGCAACACCAAATGCTAATTTCGGGCACTTAGTTTCTTTTATTGCTTTGAAAACTTATTCATTTATTTTTACCAATAGAAGTCATTTGTGTATTACGTTCTACTTGTATTTAATTCTGATGATTCCTTCACGGTGCTACATTTTTTACAAACAGCAGTCTATGTTTATAGAAAAATATTTTTAAGCTATATAATATATATATATAGAGAGAGTCCGAAAAGTGTGGCTACGCTTTAAAAATTAATTAAAAGTAAGCAAACAAAGATTTTACTTGTGGTTTCTTAAGTTTTATAAAGAAAAATTAAAGATTTTTTTCTAATGAAATGCAAACTAAACGAAGCAATATCCACGTTTTGCAATATTCTCGCGTCAAATTTTCTTCACCACAAGAACAAACGTTTGTTGTACAAGGATTTGTTAAATTTTAATCTGCAATATATATAAGTACAATGTAAACGAGTCATCACCACGCTGGAATTTTAAAATGAGAAAAAGTTCCCCGGGTGATGGATGGAAAGAGAAAGCCAAAGACCACAGCTGCCTAGATCTCTAGACATAACACCTTTGAGCTTTTCCTTGTAGAGATACGTTTCAGACATTACTAACCAATCTCCAATTCGTAACACAGATAAATTTTAAAATCAAATTACAGCAGCCATTCAGAATGCTGATCCCACAATTCCTCACAGAACGTGGGCAGAAATCTCATATAAACTTAATGTTTTGCTCGCATTTATCAGTGTGCACATTGAAAAACCGCAACATAACATTGTAAAAAAACTTAGGTATTTTCTTTATACTGCAAATGAATATCTTTGCTTGTTTGTTTGTAATTAGTAATTTAAAAGATTAGTCATAACTTTCGGACAACCGAAATAAAGGTAAAAAGTAGGTATATTTAATTTGACCTATTTGTTTTGTTCTCGGTGAATCTAATTTGATATATTCCAGACGTGATGTAACGGTTATATGTAAACCTTTTGGTGAACTGGCTCGCTATAAAAGTTTCAAATTAGCATTAGTAATAAAGCAAATTGGCTACGCAAAGAAATAAGATAATATAGAAAGTTTCCTATATTAAGGGTTCAAATTGGGTACAAACAAGAGTTTAATATATCAGGGTTTGTTGCATTAGATTGCATATTTTGTTTGAATGTTAAAAGTTATAGTATGTGTATCTTTATATAGCATATATATCGAGAGTATATATGTATAGTATATATATATGTATAGTATATATACAGTAGTACAATAGCAAACGCTTGGCCTTATTAACCAAGATTGCAGGTTTAAACGAAGTTTTAGGGCTAGCCAGCCTTCACCTGTAATTTGTCTATACTACTAAGCCAGAGAAAAGAAAGGAATATTAGGAGAAATTGAAATATTACAAATAACATTCACTATACTATTAAAATATAACAATGAATTATAGCGCATTAGTATAGATTTAAAGTCAATGCAATAAAACAGATAGTACAACTTACTTTGTGAGTACTGCAACAAATTATGTTCACCGCTCAAAACGAAAGGAAAATTGTAGTACCGCATACATTGAAATTAGTGAATTATGATAAAATAATTTTATTCTCTATATATATACATTTAGAAAACCTTAAATAATGATATCAAATTTTATAGAAAATAAAAAAAACATCACAAACACATACACAAAAGTATTTAAATAAAATATAATTATTAATTTATAAAACATGTGGCACCATCTACTGAATAGCTGTATAACTAATTAAAAAATGCTATTATTATTACATATTGTCCTTTCACTGAGAACTATTAGAAATATAATTGTAAAGAAAGTTAGCAGGATATCTCTGTCCATGAACAATACATTGATCAATAAAATTATTAAAATTTAAGATTTATCGCTAACTAATACATAATTACGATCAATATAGTTAAAAATAATATTTCTATTTATAGAGATTGTTAAATTTGAATTCCAGTATGGCACTTTAAGAATATTAAAATTAAAAGCATCTCTTTTATCACAAATATATTACTATGAAATTTATAATCCTTAATATACAATGATACATCCAAGTAATTATAATTTTAATTGGATTATTTTTAATTTTAACTAGGTTTAAGCAATCAGAATGAAAATTATTATTGGGGTTAAAATTATTATTTTTACCCAAAACAATTAGATCATCTATATATCTAAAAATGCCATAATCATTATTAATAATTTGATTATATTCATAAGAGTGTAAATATAAATTAGCCAAACTGTTGCCAGAAGAGCCACCTATATATATATACAATCGGTAAATGAGGAAAATGTCATGTTGGTACAACTTTTTAAAATTCAATACAATTCCGATCCCTGGCTGTTGAAATTAATTCTTTATATTTGCTTTCAAGTCTAGTATGGTTCTGTAGGATAATAATTCCGATTTGGAGACTTTAGGTGGATAACAATTATCGTCTTGTAGAGAAATTGAAAAAGGATTTATGAAATATCACCATTTTTTTATCGACTTGAAAATCCTCCAACTAAGTACTGAATGAATGCTGCAAAAAGAATATTAATTTCTTTTTAATTTATTATATCTCGGAGCATTATTAACTTTGGTAGAAAGTTAAAAGTGCACGCGCGACTTGTGTTTTTCTTCAAAATAGAGACAAAGGTACAAAATTTTGTTTAAGAAGATATATGACCACAACAGGGTAGGAGGAAAATGCCAAAATAACAGTTATTTTTTCAATTATATTTCCAAAATTATGAATGAGTTTTCTTGTACCACATCTAAAACTCCAACGTGCAATGTAGTTTGTATTGCATTTGCAAAAACAAATGACATAATGAATGTGAATAACCCTTACACTATTACCAAATATAAGATATTTATGTTTCTTTTAATTTAATAAATAAGAAAGACGAGAAATTGTTATTAAGAAAAATGTTTTATTAATACATTAAATGGAACTAAGAGATATTTTTACTATGCATCTTAAAACATATAACTTTAACAAAAGGGTTTTTAAGTTTTTACAAACGGTTCATTTGATTCCTTGTGGTAAAAATATGTATAAATGAAATGTCGGCAGAGGTTCAGAGTTAAATAAGTCGATGTTAATAATATCGATGAAAAATATATTCAATCTACTATTATTAAAAGTCTAAACAAGAATTCTTTTGCAGAGCTTTTCGAAGAAATTACAGTAATTACTTATACCTGTTATTTCCTTTGGCATCTAATGCAATCCATAGTTTACAAACACTGAATTAATAGTAATAGATAGCATGCCTATATATCCACGTATAGAATAACCTTCTAATTACGTAAACGTGTTCGGTAGGTACAAACTGATAGGCATACTGTGTGAGAATTGCAACTCTGCTTCAGCCATGCGTAATCGTCTCAGAGGATGTTGAAGGATTATGGAAGATTCCAAGTAGTGGCATCAGATATAAATCTTGGTTGCTAGGAGTATATTGCTCTGGAGAGGTATTACAATTATAATACTAGGAATAAAAGTAAAATATTTGTGATATGGTCGATCTTCGTTGACCATATCGTGGGGTTTCAGCGTAAGTTAGAGGTGTGGGATTCTCGAAATGATGAGACATTTTAGAATTCTCAATATGACTTTTAATAAGAGTTTAACTTAAATTACTTATTTTCGAACAAACTTATATTGAGTGAGAATAAACCAAAAACACGAGCCGAAATTAACACAGACCCGGAAATTTGGGATCACTTATCTATATAATTTATTATATCCCCTACCCCAGTCTTAATAATATTTTCCCATTCAGAATTTCCCCCCCTTGATTTCAAAGAAACGGTAATCCACTTGATATTCTTAAACGGGGTACAATGGATGTACCTTGGATGAATGGCGAGTTTTTCGAGATTTTGGTGCCGTCAATTTACACTTCTATTTTTTCAACGAACTGTTTTAAATTTCCATCGCGCTACAAAATTCTGCCCTTTTTTAAAGGTTATTTTTTTTGCATCTATCCTTCGTTTCATTTCTTGGTTTGGGGGTTGGGAAAAAGATTTCCATTCGTCAAAGAACACAGAGGGTTATGTTAGAGAAAGGACGCGTGAGACGTCCATTTTTTCCTTATAACAATACAAAATATCCAAAGAAATCAAGTCAACAAAAATTAAGAAAGATTGAAAAAAAACAATGCACAATGACGTTAATACAATGTTGATGTCTTGAACAAAAAAAAAGGTTAAATTTTTATAATTTTTTTACACCCCCTTTATTTACAAAATAATCTACGAAAAGCGATAAGATATTAGTCCGATTCAGAATCTTGTGTGATCTACAGGGGTATTGACTAGCAACATTTGGAGATGCGATATTCATACACAAATTTTCTTTTCCAAAAAAAAGTAATATTAGTTATGTTCTTTTTAATAAATATAATAAACAGATATGAAGATTTAAAATTAAATTATCACAGTTATTTATTGCAAACAATTTTTCAAAACATCATAAAGCATATAAAAGGATTTTAATACATTTGCATGATAGAATTTTTTCATACGCTTTCGCGTGAAGGAGAACGAAAAAGTCTCAAATTCTAAATACTTTTTGGGAATATATATATAGAACCTTATTTCAATAGCAATATATTTTGATTTCCCAAACGCATAATTTACTGTGTTACATATTCATTTTGTATCGTTTCATTATTTAAAAAACAAAGTATGCTTTCATGCTTCCCTTCAAATTTTCCTTATAACAATACAAAATACCTAAACAATACAAATAAGCAAAAATTGAGAAAGATTAAAAAGAAATCTTTCTCAATTTTTTTTCTCAACTCCTTCATATAGCTGAGGGGATTTTTATCTTTACAATCTTAAAATTCAAAAGAAAAAGTTTTTATTTTTACTAACAATATATTTTGTTTCGGGAAAAAAAAGCATTTTAAGTATTTTAGTGCTAGAGAACAGATTGGGAAATAACAAAACAGCAAAAAGAAATTATTCTAAATTAATTTCTTAAATATAATTGAAAGTAAAACAAAGATTTTTTTCTGAAAGTCTTGCATATATTCATTTTATAATCGAGTAAAATTAATCGCGATAAATCATTAAGCTTTTTCTTTATAGTTTTTTTTTTTAAATTTATAAACAATTCTTTCTTCCCAAATTGCCCAAATTTCAAAAGAAAGATTAGGAATTGATCAATGGAACTACACATTTTTTAATCAAGTAAAACAAGTTAAATTAAAGGTCTATTTTAAAAATTTTTTAGTAAAACAAATAATCCTTAAAAAATTTTCCCCAATTTTTTTTTGAAAAAAAAAGTCTCCCTTTTGGGTTACAAAATGCAATTTTTAAATTCGAAAAAAAATAATGGGCCCCAACAAAAAAGAAACTTTTTGGTAGCTTTAAAAGGGGGCCTCTAAAACAAGAAAACAAACTATTTTCCAGAAGTCAAAAGCATGCGAATTGCCAACTGTAGGTGAGTTGATATTTTTTGGAAAAAAACACGCTTGGGAGAAGAGACCTTGAGTTTCCTTTTAAAAAAATTCCTTTAACTTTTTTCCCAAAGGGGGTTTTTGAATCATAGTTTAAATTTTTTGGGCCCCTGGTGGGTTCATCCTTGAATTTCTTTTGGGTTCCTTTGAAAAACTTTACTGCTCACCAAAGCTATTTCTTATAAACATTCCATTGAAGCTTTGAAGAAAGATTTCTAGTCCATTAGGCTTTTTGAAAATATTGTTCCGATCGAAATATATTTAGAAGATAATTAAAATGGTACTTTTGTGAGACTTTTCCGCTTCAATAGGTTACTTTAAACTAAATTTTTAGATTAAAAAAAGATTTTTTGAATTAAAAATTTTTATAATTCCCCAAAAACAGTCAAATACTGAATAAATTTCAAGTAATTTTATTTAGGTATTTGTTTAGCTGTTTCTGCATAAAAAAAAACGTCATATATATGGTATTAAAAAAAAAGTATTTTTAAAATTTTGTGTCAAATATTAAAAAAAATTTGTATTTGAAAATGTAAATTTATTATATATATATATTATTAAATTGTTTAATTTACTAAAATTGAATATTCACAACAAACCCTCCCTTTGTTATAATGATGATTCAATGGGAACTTGGTGAAATCTTGACGATAAAGCCAAGCTGGTGTCATTTTTGGAGACTTAAAAACCTTTTTTTCGACTTGGGTCATTTGGGAATTTTTTTGGCGAGTTCGGAACGCTCTGGATTCTTCTAGAAATTAGTAGAGAAATCCACTACTTTTAAGACCTATATGACGCAAACGTGTTTTTGTCCAATTATCCGCGAAGGATATAAATAGAGAAAAAGCTTGCCAAAAGTCAGTCAGTCTGGTTTTGGCTAGTGATCAGTTAGTATTGCTCTGATTTTTGAAGCGAATAGTGATTACTTCGGCTGTTGAAAGAGCGTTTGCTTGTGAATAATTTTTTATATACGTGTATTTTTTAAACCTAAAATTTTTGGTCTGGGGGCATTAAGGAGTAAAGACCTTTTTGAGATTTATTTTGGGAATATTGCTGCTGAATCCTGTATTTAAAGAGGAATTTTCAAATAAGTTCTAAATGCTTTTAAACAATTGACTTGTTTTTTTGCGACTGATTGGCAAAAAAATTTCGAAACCCCGATCAACGTAACAGCATAAGAAAAACTTCTACTTTTTATAAATATTCAGTTAAAACAATTATTTATATTTGTAAGTCATTTACTCATGATTTTTTTACTGTATAATATAACTGAGAAATTTATTTTATTATAAAAAAATATAAAAAGGGGAAAAAAAAATAATACATAAATATCTTTTTTGAAACTGTGGGCCCTTAGTATATTTGAAAGCCGCTGTCTGTATATCTTTTGAAAATTCAAACTTTCTTGAGCTGTATCTAAATTGTATTTGATGAATTTTATTGTAATTGAAGACTAAAATAAGAATTATTATAGTTAACAATAAAACCTGATTGGCATAAAATCCTCGAAACCCCGATCAACGTAACAGCATAAGAAAAACTTCTACTTTTTATAAATATTCAGTTAAAACAATTATTTATATTTGTAAGTCATTTACTCATGATTTTTTTACTGTATAATATAACTGAGTAATTATGTATTATATAAAATATCAAAAGGCAAGTAAAAATAATACATAAATATCTTTTTTGAACTGTGGGCCCTTAGTATATTTGAAAGCCGCTGTCTGTATATCTTTTGAAAATTCAAACTTTCTTGAGCTGTATCTAAATTGTATTTGATGAATTTTATTGTAATTGAAGACTAAAATAAGAATTATTATAGTTAACAATAAAACGATTTTAAAAAGTTGAATAACATTGTGATATTTTCTACATAGAATACACAGAAATTAAAAGCGATATCCCAACAGAAAAAATTAAAAAAATTTTTTTTGCTGGTTTAGGTATAAAAAATTTTTTTGGGAAAATTAAAAAAAAAAAAAATTCTTTCCATATATGTGTTTCAATTTTAAAAGGAAAGAACCTTCAAATTAAATGTTCGACTGGGATAAATTTTATGATTCAAAAAAAAAGTAAAAAAAATTCGAAAAAAATTACCCCTATGGTATACGTTTTTGATAAAAGATTTTCCAAAAATGGGTATCCTTTTTCCCCGGGATATTTTATTCTTCAAAGACCTAGGGAAATATATCAAAATTAAATTACATATTCAATTTTAGTATTCAATTTTCAGTTTAAAAACCTTAGAACAAAAATATATATGTATAAGGAAGATGAACAAAAAGAAAGATATTGAATTATTTATATAAAAAAATTATATATACTTTCCATTTTTCATTGATTATATTTATCAAATAAATTTCTTATATAAATAAGCAGAAAGCCGTTAAAAAAGTTCTTTATCTGGAAGATTTTATAGTTTGCATAGCTTTTTTGAATAAAATATCGGTTAATGATTTTTGGGTTTCAAAAATCGTTCTTCTTTGCTAAAATATTAATATAATTTCAGAAATGTCTTCTTAATCATAAAACCTTTTGTAACGGGTTCTATTCACGTTTCTTACTAAACTTCTAGAGAAATTCTTTTTAACTGTTGTGTAATTATAAAATCGCTTTCCTTGGAGGTACCGTGATTTATGCTAATGTGAGTTGCTATTTAAAGTTAAGCGAAGAGAGAACGGGAGTCAATCGTCTTTTGGCTGATTCTAAAATTAGAGTGTTAGAGTTATAATAATTGAAGCTATCAGAGTTTAAGTAAAGAGATCTTAGTTTCACGGAAAAAGATGTTCCGTCAAGTCAAGACGAGTAGAGCATTGCGTTGGATCTGACAGTCAAGGATAAGTGATTCAATTTATTATTACACTTATTTATGTTAGTAATAAAACTGACAACTGACGTCGCTTAAATTACCACTTAATAGTAATTTGAAAGTCAAATAAAAAAGGTGCTGATTTTTTAAAAACCCCCCGGAGAAGGGGAGATTTTGAAAAATTTGAAAAACCAAAGGGCCGGGGCACCATTTTGCCTTTTCAACCGGGTTTTTGCCAAAAAGTTTTTTAATCCCCTTTTATATTCTTTGGAAAACCTACAATTTTTTAACATTAAAATTTTAATTTTAAAATTTTTGTCGATTTCAAAATTTGGGGTAACAATACCAACATACATGAGATGTATCCAAAAACTAAGTACAGTAATAACTCGCGACTTACGCTACCCCGAATTACGCGAATTCGAAATTGCGCAGTTTTCATATCTCTTAGATTTGTCTTTTTTTTTCTCCCCCTTTTCATCTCAAACTCAGGTAGAGAAATCAGTGCCAGAGCCTGATAAAATTGGTTGGTGTTGTTTCTTATCCCAGATTGTTTTGCTAGATAATCTCCATGGATCCTAAATGTTCCAGAAATTCTAAAAACAAAAGAGGGTCCAGAAGGACCTCGTCCTTTTTAAAATCAAAATAAATCAATATGCGTGCAAGGGAGACTAGCTCGGAATAACACCAGTGGACGTCCGGGAATATTTTCTGAACCTTGAAAAAAGGGAGAGCATTTTTATGGCCCATCACAACACGCAAGAAGGCAGTCTGGTGCTTTCTAGGCATAAGCCTTAATGAACCTCCTGGACTCCTTCTGAAGTACCAAGGATGGCTAGGAGTTCTTTCAAGTTGATTGAATTCAATCTTCTGGGAGGAAACGTTTGACGTAAGGCCAGTAGGCTCACCCATCCAACCTCAGTCCAGAATGTAATTTGATTGAAAAGTGTCGATTCTGCCAGGCAGAAGTTTCCCAAATACCAAGGATGGATAGGGTTTTTAAGGGTTGATTTTCAGTCTTCCTAAGGGAGGAAAATCCGTTTGACGTAAGAGATCCAGTAGGGCTCACCCCATCATTAGCCTCAGTCCTGATGAAATTGATAATTTGATTGAAGAAGTTGTCGCTTCTGCCAGGCAGACAAATTCCGAAGTACCAAGGATGGGTCTTTCAAGTTGATTGAGTTCTCTCAGTCTTACTAAGGGAGGATAATCCGCTGGACGTAAGAGAGCCAGTAGGGCTCACCCCATCCTAAGCCGCAGTCCTGATTATGATGAAATTGGCAATTTGATTGAAGAAGTTGTCGATTCTACCAAGCAAACAGATTTAGAAGTGGATAGTGTGATGGTATTCAAGAACTGTGCTGGATTCCCACAATCAGGAGATGACAATGGATGAGCTGATAGAAATTCATGAGCAAGAGCACGACATTGAAGAACTTGAATCTTAAGACCCAGTTTAATCACTTGACGGAACGACGGTTAGGAATTTGACAGAAGGCCTCAGTTGAATTGAAAAAGGACTACAAATTTTTTTTAGAAAACATATACTCCAACAAAGATCGCATTTTTTCAACTAAACAATGAATAAAAAAATTATTAGCATGCTACGAGGAAATTTTGTAGGAGAAAAAAAATCTGAGCCAGCAGATTACTTGTTATAATCTATGAAATCTCCTACTTCAAAATAACTTTGGTTTGCTATTTTGTATTTGTGTTTTATAAGATTTTATTGAACATTTTTTTTTTCTAGACTATTATTTTCTTTCGTTTCCGGCCTCAACTGAAAATAATTTCTACGTATTTACATACGAAATTATACCCTGACTTACGCGATTTCGACTTACGTGGTTATCACTCAGCCCCACCTATAGCGTAAGTTCGGGATATTACTGTAAACATAATGTCAGATTATGATCTGAGTTTGAGCTTTGCTACGTAAAAGTACGATTAATAATTTTTCTCTTACCACCCATTATGGAGATAAAATACAATGGTTCTATGTAAGTATGTGAAATGTTACATTTTTTCGTAAGTTAACAATGAAATTTGCAACAAAATTCTATGGTCATATATTTGCCAAGCTAATTGTGATAACAAGCACATCTTCTATTTTACAAAATATTCGACACAGTGTAGAATTATGATTGGGGAGAAATGTTTGGAATAATTTCATATTCTTAAGAAAAAAGGGAATTTTCGAACTCTCAGAGAATATTAAGCAGCGTTTAATAATTAGTCATTGTACCCATTCTAATAGATTCGCAATTAATTCTCGATAGAAAGGCTCATTTTCAAAATTAGTATTTTACATTATGGTAATAATTAAAAATGTTTATGGTTTATTTCACTACTAATATATCAACTACGAATGGGATTGCTTTTGAATAATGCATTCTTATTTTAATTATTCGAAACTGTTTACTACATAATTACTGAATAAGAAAATATTTATATTATATTTTTTAAGCTTCATGTGGTTTTCTAGAGACTTACCATTTTATCAGTTGCAGAAATTATTAAAGAGTAGTAAAACATTTAAGAGGAAACGACACGGTTTATACAAAAATCTTTGATTTAATGGTTGTTACAATTTTTGGCTTATAGCCAATGTATATGGATTATGTGAAACAGATTGTGTGTGTGTGTGTGTGTGTGTGTGTGTGTGTGTGTGTGTGTGTGTGTGTGTGTGTGTGTGTGTGTGTGTGTGTGTGTGTGTGTGTGTGTGTGTGTGTGTGTGTGTGTGTGTGTGTGTGTGTGTGTGTGTGTGTGTGTGTGTGTGTGTGTGTGTGTGTGTGTGTGTGTGTGTTACACAAACTATTAACAATAGGTGTCAATAAGAATTCAAAGCATTAGGCACAATAGGAAAAAAAGCCTTAATATTTTAAATGAAGACTAATGGGTTATTTTTATCTTTCTGGGATTTCGTTTGCCATTGAGATGTGAATAAAAACGAGCATAAAAGTTATCATAACTCTGTATTTTTTTTTTCACTGAGAGCTTTCAAATTTTGTGAGATTATTCAAAATTATATAAAAGAATAATTTAGGCTGAAAAACTTTTATGTCAATTGAATCGAACTGTTCCCCCTTTTATAAGTTTGTAATTCAAATTTAAAACTAAATGAAATTTGAGTCATGGAAAATTTTCCTACCATGAAAGTTTAAAAAAATTTCATTTAATTTTGAGGTAATTTTGACAGATGAGGTTTAAAAATCAACAAAAAGCAAAACAAGGGTTATCAGCGACGCACCTTGCAATTTTGAGCCACAATCAAGAGAGGATGCCGACACCGGAGCAGGCTCTCCTAACTTCCACACACATTAACGTAAGGACACTGAGCTACGATCGAATAAACGCTCATCTACCCCTCTACACTGCGGGTCGTCAATCGCACAAGAGCTTGAACTCATGACACACCAGGCACGAGTTCGTGACCATGGCAACCATGACATTTTCTCAAGAGTAAAATTTAACCTCTACGGACTGCAAAATTGGAAAGCATGTTTATCTTGTTGAAGTGAGTTTCGCTTAGAACGGTTTTGCAAAAATCAAATCCCAAGGAAGGGTTCGGGGACATAAGAAATATACATACTTTCGTTTGAAATGTAAGTCCTATCGTTCTGAAATCGAGAGGTGATATCATAAGTATGTTTTTGAATAGAATCGAAAACGTAATGCTAAGTTTTAGATATAAAAATAATTGAAAATATGTATGTGTAAAAAAAAACAATTCAGCATTATGAAACACTGGAAAAACGGGTAAATTATCTTTATTTATATCGGAGAAAAGTTACTCACTCCACGAGATCTCTCGAACTATTAGACTGAAAGACTTGAAATTTGGCACACATGTTTGTTTTGATGAATGGAAATCCACTAAAAACGAACTTTTTGAAAATCGACTTTTAAAGGTTTATAACGAAGAATTATAGATAAAAATTCGCATTTTTGAACTGTAAGACTTATGGACTAGAAATTTCGCAAGCATGTTTCTTTTGTGGAATACAGATTTGCTAAAAATGGGTTTTGCAGAAATAATATTTGATTTGAGGAATTACGGGAACGATAAAGGTAAATATTTATTTTTAGAAATTCAAGTCCTGTGCTTTTAAAGTAAATAGAAGCAGGCTATAAGAGTAGTTATAAATACAATCAAAAGCTAACGGATAGGACTTAGTTATCAATAACACAACCATAAATAGTCATACAACATCTTTAAATAATCATTGAAGCGGACAATTAATGGCTAGTCTCTATGTGATAAAATTAATTTTTTAATAAAAAGGGGAACCAAAAATTGAAGTGATCTTAATTGATTACATTTGAGTATAAATATATATATATATTGCAGATGGTGAATATTGAAAAGTAAATAGCCGCTGAACTGAAGTTTGAAAAAATATAATCAAAAAAAATTTGTTATGTTCAT
This sequence comes from Trichonephila inaurata madagascariensis, assembly GCA_019973955.1. Lineage (NCBI taxonomy): Eukaryota > Metazoa > Arthropoda > Arachnida > Araneae > Nephilidae > Trichonephila > Trichonephila inaurata. The sequence goes on along the minus strand of BMAV01018714.1, from coordinate 19,882 downwards.
TTTTTATTTGCTAATTTTTAACCCTTTGACAAAGAACTTAAGGTATAAGATTTTCAATGTGAAATAAAAATAATTCTTTAATTTTTCCCACATAAAATAAAATTTTAATCTTTACAAGTTTTATTAATTTTTATTACGTTTAATTTTAAAAATTCTTCTTTTATAAAGTCCTTTAAAATTAAAGTAATATAGAAAAAAAAGTAAAATTTATACCTTCTCCTTTCACTTTGTTGGTTTAGCTCCTTTCTTAAAATCTATTTCGAAAGAAAACTAATTCAAATATTTGCTCTCTAAAGATCTGCTACGCTCAATTAAATTCTGATCAGAGAGAAAAACTACACCATGTATATCTTTTTAAATATATTCCTTTGAATCACCTCCGTTTCCTGTGATTAACATTTCAATTATGAAAATTTAAACCTTCATATCATTCGGTTTCTTTAGTAAATTCTGATTTAGAAAAAATTTAGAAAAAAGAAAGATTCTGATCTTAACAAATCAGATCATTTTAAATACTTTTCGGAATATAATACCCATCTAACTTTTCCTCGCCATTTCCCTTTCTATTTTAATCAGCAATTTGTGTGCAAGGAGCTCATTATGATGTATTTATTTTCTATGATAACGGAATAAACTCAAAATTAGTTTTAATATGCAGATCTTTGGTTTACATAATAGCATCACCGAATTCAAAAAATGTAGCTTACATGAGAGATTCTATACCTGCCTTATAATCCATTAAATAATATCCATTATAAAACTTTATTCTCTCTTTCTTGTTGTCTTTATCTGCCACTTTAAGAAGATAATACTTAAGGCCCAAGAGGTTTAAATAATTTATTGAAGCTCGAAGTTTTCCGTTAATGAAATGTAATTCTTTCCCAATTTATTCAAAATCTAATCTATCGCTATTTTATACGATGCAAATAGGATTAAACATGCAATTGAAAAGTTACACATATTACAATAATTACTCAATATATTATAAAAGAATATTTTTTCAATGCAATTATTGATTTATTGATTTTTAATGCCCCATTTTAAAGTTACATGAATGTTACAGGAGGTGGACCTCGTAATTCTGAGCCCCGAACAAGTGACAGGGAACGGTAAGTGGACACCTTCCCCCCTCCACCCATTCTCTAAGCCGCGGTAGCCTTACAGTCAAGGCAACGGACTCATGGCCGGTGTGTCATGAGTTCAAGCCTAGTACCGCTGAAACCCACCGTGTAGAAAGCAATGCAAGTTAAATCCAATCGAAGCTTAAACATCCTCCCGTTGTTGTGGAAGTTAGAAGAGGGGGTGACGTCTCAGGTTTCGTCATCGTCACTTGACCATGGTTCAAAATTACGAGGTCCGTCGCAAAAGCCCTTGAGTAGCTGAATGGTGCCACGTTAATATTCACTCTCTCACTCACCAAACTTACACACCACGCCCTAGTTAGAACTTCCTGCAAACGGCCTTTTTGAAAAAACCTAGGTACTTAAGTTTTTTAACGAAACAAATAAAATACCCCTTCTTCTACGTCGTAAGGAAGGAGGTTTTGTTTCTAGTTATTTTTCTTAGATGTAAATTGAATGAAGTGGTGCAGATGTATTTATTTCCTTTCTTTTAGAATCAATTGATTTCTAATCAGTTTTAATTCAACACATTAATAGAATTCCAAGGAGGCCCGAAATTCACCTCAACTTTCTTATAGCCTTTTGATGATGATGCAATAGCCAGACGTAAACTTCTATCCCATTCGAAAACATTCAGAGTACTTTTTTAAAAAATAGCATTATAAAACATTATAAATGCTTTTTCAGGTATCAATACCATTAAATACTAATATTTAAAATAAATTATCTAAATTTTACAAAAAATGCAATTATAAGTGAAATTTTAGCAATATTTTTGAAAAATTTGAAAGCAATTAAAGAAAAAAAATAATAAACTTATATCATTAAAAGTGTCACTGAAATAAATTAGATGCATGTTTTTAGAGAACGTACTAAAAATTTAATGTTTTATTAAAATTCAAAAATGTTAGAGTTAATTGAGTAATTGTTATAAGAAATATGACATTATATTTTTTAGACCATTATATAAATAACAAGACATAACTTAAAGAATATTCATACAATACGAAGTATTTTAGTACATTCTACAGAAAATAATAGAAATATCAGGCTCAAAGAGTTTTATAGAAATATAATTATAATATTTTGAGTTAGCACTCGTCATAAAAGATTCTGAACAATTTAAATGCTCACTTCTGGTAGATTAAAGACCTACTTCCGGTTTTTCTTATTTTATAAAACTGATTGCAACTTGGCCTCTAGGTAACGTAGAAACAAAACAAAGTATGTTTTGTAAGGTCACAGGATAGTATTTTCAATAATTGTTTTTTTAAAAAATGGCGTATTTCGACCGAATTTGGTCATTTCAACGTTTTCGGATACCTTAAAAAGCACTTCATTCCATAGCTTAATTGTAAACGTGTAATTTCAACTACCAAAGCCAGACTACGTACAAAACACTTTAAAGGGATGAAAATATCCCCTGATAGTCAAAGAAATTATAATACTTGTCCTCACTGTCCCGACAGTCAACTTTCTCCTAACCATATTTTTAATTGTCCTTCTATATTGGATAAACTCTACAACGTAGACCTAAACCCCACAAACCATCAACATTTTGTTCGCCAAAGGTCGCCGCAATAGCAAGAGCCGTTTTAGACGTCTTCGGTGCCATTGATTTTATTGCATGGACAAGCCTAGCACTGCATGGACCAGACAACAACAATGGGCTTATACATTTGATTGATAGCAATCAACGTCACACTATGAAATAACATAAGGCCTATATGAACATAGGCAAAATCAGTCGGTTTTCATTTAATAAGCGTCATTCGTCTGCAATACTTATCAAACATGTGTGTGTGTTGTGTCAGCTCTTATACATCTCTTCTGTTTCTTGTCAAATTATGATATTCGACAAAAGTTAAGGGTAAAATAACTTTACTGCCTGTTTCCTTGTGGGACTGAATGTATGTATAGTATTCACTCTAGTAAATCAGGTTTCTAACTAATATTTTTGAGGGATATTTTCTCTTTATTTTTTGTACGTATTTTCAATTAAATAGAAGTGTTACGACTTTTAACATTTCATCTGAACATTAATTCATTATTGAAATTATTAATGTTTTCTAAATGACTCAATTCGAACTTATTGGTTTGTCATAAATAGTTTTTTCATGATTAATAGATTCTAAATTGGAAATGTAAGAAATAGGATCATTAATTCCACAAATATTTCCTTTTTCAGTTTAAGACTTTAAAAAGGATAGATTTAAAATAAGCAAACTGTACGAAGGTAAGCTCAGTTAAATTTCGACACCTATTTTTCTGTTTATCACATTTTTAATGGAAAGAACAATAACATTTTAAAGAATAATACCCTCAAACATAAGAATGTGAAGGATCTAGTCAAGTCTCTAATAATATTTCCCACATATTTTTCTTCCTAACTTTTTAAAAATCTGGTTTGATAAATGGTCAAGCTTCGATTGAATTAATTCTTTTGTATTTGTCTCCATGTGACGACGGAAGGTCTTTGTTTCTATCACATTATGAAATAGTTTTAATTATAATTTGGTTTCCACACTTTTGTTCCTTGTTAATTATCGCTCTCGTTACTTCCATAGATTTTCAATTAGAGGTTGCGGTATTTCATTAAAAACTCCAGGAAATTATTTCTTTCAGAAAAGGTTGTGTGGGAATCAAGGTGAGAAAAGTGTCTTGATATTTTTGAGACATAAAATATTATTCGTTAAGAAATGTATGAAAAGTGAAGATATTTTATTGAGTTTAGTAAATTTCATGAAAATTACATACAACCTTTAAAAGATTTTTTAAATTTTTGATGCATCAGTAATTATGATAAAGCTAATAATTAAGTTAAAATTAACCATTTCGGTACTTATTTTTGGATAAGATTTAGATTTTAATAAATATGTGAAAAAAAATTTCAACTGATTTATTTCCTAATATTAAAGCATATAAAAAATCCAGTTTATTTTTTTAATTTATTAAAGCACATTTAAGAGTTAGATAACATGCAAATGTCAAAAATAATAACTTAAATTTGATCCAAAATATAAAATCCTAATTATTAGAAAATTAAGTTTCAACAACAAATTTTTCCATAAAGAATTTGAATTTTTTTTTATTTTATTTAGTACGTATTAAATACTGTAGTATATTAATACTTTTAAGTAATATAAGTTCTACATATTTGAATAAAACAAAATGCTTATTTAAAGAGTTCTATTAGGAAAAATCATCAAGTTTCAAATAAATTTAAACCAATTATATTTTGGAATACATTTAAGCTATTTAAGATTTAAATAATAATAATATTCAAGTAATAGCATTTTTTAATACATTAGTTTATATTACCCGTTTAACGTGTGCGATAGAGTTAATACGATTGCGCTAAACTGGACGAAAGGTGCCCGATTGAGATAATTCGAGCGGTGTCGTATTTTATACTTCAATAATTTTCACAGTCGAATATAAGCAATTTCCGGCTGCACTCGGAAGACGACTGCGATCGAAAGTCATGATTTCATAAACTTAGATAAAGTTTGTGTGTGTGTGTGTGTGTGTGTGTGTGTGTTTGTTTTGTGTGTGTGTGTGTGTGTGTGTGTTGGGGTGTGTGTGGTGTGTGTGTGTGTGTGTGTGTGTGTGTGTGTGTGTGTTGTGTGTGTGTGTGTGTAAAACATTTTTCTTACATCAACATTTAAAGCGCATATGTTTTGTATAAAAAAATCGAGGTAAAATAATTTAGATTTCAGAAGCACAAATTTGTAGAAAGTCTTACATAAGGTTATCATAGCAAACATACATAAAAAAATTGGGTAGAGCAAAAATTATTCTGGAACTCTACGATTAACGGAACGTCATTTTCCCAGTTTTGTTCTTCCAGCATTGAAAAAAGAAGCTTCCACAAGATACTACGCTGTATATATTGTGCTAAAAGGATCAGCAAAGAAACCAATAATACAAAAAATAAAATTTTAAGTCAATTCCTAAGATCAACAAAGAAAAATTTTATTTTAGCTACTTTTTATTAAAAAGTAGCAATTAATATACATATGTACATACGTAGTACAGAATAATAACATTAAGTGGTAATGCATTTTTATTAATTATCATTGAAGTATCGTATTGTTATTTAAAACAATCGCGTATATAAAATTTCAGATTAACTGAATGCTTCTTAAGACGTGTGGGAAAAAAAAAATATGTTTTAAAGTTTTGACACAAGTCGCCAAAAATGATGCCAACGTGGCTGAATTTATAATTCTTTGAATAATTGTTTTTAATCAATTAGTTTTTATTAATTATAACTAAATTACTATATTGTCGTCCAAAATAATCATATATATAAAATTTCAGCTCAATTGAGCGCTTTAAAATGTAAATTATTATCGATTGAAAATTCCACCAAGATAAATAAATATATAGAGAGTGTGAGCTAATAGTGTAGAGGAATTGAAAAAACTAAATTTGTGAATTTTATTAGTTTTAACACTATTATTTTTCGTAAAATTTAAAATAAAAAAATTCTTGATAAATTAATTCTCATTAAAATAACATCTAGGGGGAAAAAATTAAATCCAAAGCAGAAATTCTGCATTTAAAACTTAAACATAATAGAGTTTTAACTTCATTCAACATGCATCAAAAGAAATTAGATTCAATTCATACATAAAAACAATACTGAAAAATATGTGAAGAAATTTATTGTTAAAAAAACTTTAAAATAATACACACGCACGATACACATAAAACTATAAGAAACTTTAATTTTAGCCGATTTCGGAGATTATCTCAAAACAAATAAGATTTTTTTTATTCTAAAATTATAATTCTTGCTTCTTTATCTGCATATACTAGATTTATTTTTACACTTCTAATATCCTGTTTCCTATGAAAAAATATTTCTAAATGCTTTATAAAATTCCAAAGTATGCTGTAAATATATATAAATGTATTTTATTTCCAATTGACATTTATTTTTATCTAATATCTAGTAAAACGTATTTATTTCCTATATCACGAAACAGAAATGGTAAAAAATTTATTTGTTTTAGTAAAGCAATAAATAGTTTTATCAAGAAATAGTTATAGAAATAGTATTTTTTTAAATCCCTGGTTCTTCTTTTATTATAACGAGTTGCATAACTTTGGGCATAGGTAAAAAATGTGAATAGACTCTATATAATCACATTACTTCATAAGTTTACTTATAAGTTTAACCGGAGGCATATATATAAAGAGTTATTATCTGAGCGATCGTATTAACATAAGATGTGAACGAATCTTTCATTTTGTTTTCTTTATAAGAATCTAATTCACAAAATTCCAATCCCGGTTTATAAAAAAAGCAGTTTCAATGAAATTCTTTCAGAGTTTAGTCAGTCTGTAAAGAAAAATATTTATGTTTTGCAAAACTAAACAGTAAAAGGGGGATATTTATCTGGATTTGGAATTCGAATGCTTCAAACTTCAAAAACAAATTCTTTATTGCTTTTTCAATAGCGTCTTGTAGATGTCAATGGATTTAAGGAAGGAAAAATAGTGTATTAGAATTTTTCTCGAATAAATCATTTGTGACTTTTTCGAAAGAATTTTGTGTATCAGGGGTACCTATTCATTTCTTTATTAAACTTCTTTTCTGTCATTTTAATCAAAAATAATGTTCACTGTAGTTAAAACAGTTTCTGTTTCTAATAAAAACCAATAGTTTTTTATATGTTATTAGTATTTAAGATTATGCTAAGTTTTTAGAAGAGCGTTACGCACGTTTTTATGGAAAATAATATAATACTAAAACTACTATTTTCAATAAATTACTAAGGATGTGGTAGGCGGGTGGTTATGCTTACGAGTTCGCATCGGACCTATTTAGAGTCAAGTCCTAGGTTTGAATCCTAATGATACGAAGAACTGGTCAAGTAAAGGTGAGGATGACCATTAGCCGCAATATGCACCGCTAAATGAAGTGGGCTATGAAACTTGAAGTTAAGTCATCGAAGTTAAAGTACAAGTTAACCACCGTAATCACCATTAACTAGCACGGTGGACAAATGAAGAAATCCTTTTTTTCGTAATGAATTCGTTTCACCGTTCCAAGCTCAGTTATAAAATTCTTAACGGTCTCAAACCTTGGTTGGAGTTAACCAAGCTTGCGCTGTAATTTGCGTTTGTCCACTTTGGCCAATGATGTTGCAAACACACAGTTGAGTGACAGTTATAGGCCCCATTTGCATGCAAACTCGCAAATAGCAGGGAAAATGTGGTTGGAGATAAAAGCCATTATATTTTTTTTAGCTTGACTATATGAGAATCTGATGATCGGTTGATCCCTTGACCACATACAGTGTAACCATGGAAGTACCCAGAATGTTGATTGCTATTTTCGTCCAGAAACATAGCTATTGACTTGTTTAAAAGCCACTTTGTTTCGCATATTTTTTTTCCCGGTGGATGACCAGATAATATGATCCTGGACTCATAAACATGTATTTATTTCTATTATACAAAAAAATGTAGAAATGTAAGAAATTTGGTGATAAAGTTTCAAAATTATAGTTTGATTTATTTTTAATAATTTATTTATTATGACGGGTAAATTAAATGTTCCTCTAAACTTTGTGTGTGAGTAAATTTAAAATTCATTTCATTGGAATGTTTTATACAAGGTTTTTTAAATACAAACATATTTTGAATTTATTAGATATTGATAAAAAATTTTTTTCTTTTTTTCGCATTCTAGTTTCTTACTTTGGTTACTCTAAGAGATGTAAGTACAAAACTTATTAGAGTAAAATATATTAAAACAATAATTTATTTATCATAAAGATAAAACGTATAACTTAAATTTACACACACAAACTAATTATACAGTAACATTGAAGATTTAATCCACTGTAATAGTTTTATATAAAGTTACAAATATTTTGTCAACTTATCAAATATTTCCAAAAAAAAAATGTCTACATCTTATACTGCATTTCTGTTTATTACTTTACTTATACAAATACATGTAGACATAAAACTTTTAATCATAAAATTTTAAATGTATTATTATTTATTATGATTTATTTACTACTCTCTTTTTTTTCAAACCGGTAAAATGCAGGCTAATCATATAAGCGGGTCTAGAGAAGACTAATTCCGGTATTTTGCTAGCACTTTTCATCCATGTAAACTGGGCTTTTGAGTGCCTTTTTCTCATTTTACTCCATTCACGTGAAAAGCACTCATATACCTTATTTATACGAGCATTCTAACCACGTGTAGCCCACAACATAAAAAAATTGCATACTTCATCCCTAGCACACATTCAAATGCAAATCTCAAAGGTATCGAATCTGTGTATTATTGCATTTAAATTAAATAAAAATACACTAAAAAGTACAGGATAAGACATACTTAATACCGGGTGTTTCAAAAGTCACGCACATCAACTTTTGTGGTTGAGTTTTAAAGACAGAGGAATTATGTTAACAAACTTTATAAAGGACAAACAAATGTTGAACGGTTATCTTTATTATCAAATGTCAGACATGGTAAAATCATAGTAAATGTTCAAAATCATGTCTGTTTTCCTGGACACACAGTCGAACTCTTTCTTCCAGATTAATTGATACTTTACGAGGAATGTGAGATTTAATATCCAAAATTGCATGAAGGATGTTAGTCTTGAGTTAATCAAGCGTATGGGATTATTCTTGAAGGCGACATTTTTAGATATCCTCAAAAGAAAAATCCGGAATTGATAAGTCCTTGAATGTGGTGATCAAAGTCCTTTGGAAATGACATGATCATCGAAAAATTCAGTTAACGCTTCCATACTTTCCCGTTGATGTGCGACACGTTGCCCCATCTTGCTGCAACCAAGATACCATTCATCCCTGTTCAGCAAGGATAAGAATTCCGTGATGATGTTTATGTAGACGGACGGTCTGTTAATTGGACTTCTTTATATAGCGGTCTCAACATTGGCCACTTTCGTCTTCACTATAGACGCTCTACCCAATCGCTTCCTGTCTGCAACCGATCCTGTGTCACGGAACCATTGCACTAAATGTGTTATCGTTCATGCATTTGGCAATGTTTCACCTGAATATTTCTGCTGAAATGCATTTATCACGCAGCAATGAGATTTTGTATAGAAATAAAATTCCACGATGGCTATTCTTTGCTCTTGGGAAGACATTTTGTACCTTCCACTGTGTTCAACTGACTACAACTGACATGTATTTTGAAAATGATGCCTAATACGTTCAAAACTTCTTATGATGGAACCCCTGCTGCCATCCAGTGACAGAAATCTCAACCAACTTTGGTTTTTAAGAAACAAGGATTACGATGTAGATGTGCGTGACTTTTGAAACACCCGGTATTACAAGCACAAACATAAAATGGGTAAACACAAGTAGCAACATATTTAATAAACCAAGTAGAAAAATACACTTCGTAAAATAGCAACAGCATACATTTAATAAAACAAGCAACAATACACATTTAGTAAAACATATCACCATTTGTTTAATAAAACAAGTAGATAGATACATTTAATAAAACAAGTAGATAGATACGTTTTATAAAACAAGTATATAGATACATTTAATAAAACATATAGATACATTTAATAAAACATATAGATACATTTAATAAAACAAGTAGATAGATACATTTAATAAAACAAGTAGATAGATACATTTAATAAAACAAGTAGCAAAATAAATTTAACAAAAACTAAATTTAAATAAAAGTCAAACAAAAGTTAAGATATGCAGAATTTAATAACAAGCTCTTTTCCCTCTATATATATAATTCTACATTAGCTTTACCAAAAAAATTGCATCAACAAAAAATTTCAACATTTTGAATAAATTACGTACTTGTTAATTAACTGGTAAATTATTAGGTGTAAATAAGAAGCACTATAACAGACCTTAAGCCTTTTTATCCTTTTAAAATAATTTAAAGAGAGTTCTATATTTTTTCTGTATCAGAAGAATATGAAAAGATAGTAAATAATTTCTAAGTGTGTTAACCATCGTTTCAAAAGTAGACTAAAACTCTTCCTCTAAATTATGTTTTTAATCCTCTTAAGTAGATGGTAACTCCATTATACATACGCATACACCTGAAAGAAGTTTGAAAAATTAATCCAAATTTATTCCTTTATCATGGTAATTAAATGGCTGCTTAAGAGTTCCTTTTACACCTAATTGCCGGGTGTATTGAGAAACGACGAAGGAAAGAAAGCTTGGGTGAGCATTATCTTTAAAAAGTTCTGATTTGTTGATGTGAGAGTTCTTTTAAAGTCTTTCTTTGCTCCATTTTGTAAAAAGAATTTACTAAAGTAGGGCTTGGAGTTTTTATTCTTGAAATATAAATCACGAAAAAGGAGATAAATTTATAAACATATATTGTAGATTATCTTCCTATGGTTGAATTACGCATTGAAACTTATTTACTGGATTTACTGTTTTATTATTTTCTTCAAAGCACATCACTATATTTACAACTCTATTTACAATTCTAAATTGCATACAGGCATCTTCCTCCATTTTCACGTTCGAGAGCACCTTCTTCTTCTCTCCCGCTCAATGGCCAAAACAGTTCACAGCAGCGCCCTCTTTCTAGTCTATCGTGCGCTATGTGCCAAGCCGTTACAATATGCTGTAATATACGTAATTTCATTCTTTATCAGTTAAATATTGAAAACTTTTTAAATATGTAGAGATTCAATTGATGTTATTCTTACTAATTGAATTCTCCACAATTCAACAAGGATATGAAAAAGAAAAATTACTTTTTTAAAAAAAATCTTTATCTCCTCTTTCCTAATTTTATATTTTTTTCTTTTGATAATACTCTTTCAAGCCAGGCTGAAAAGCGTAATAGGTTAGGCACTGCCTTGTACGCCCGAGTTTCTGGGTTCGACCCCAGCCCAGTCAATGAACTTTCATGTTGCAAAAAATCGACAGCAACTATGCCGTACAATTATGCGTCATGTTAAGCATCCTTAGAGTGCCTATGTTGGGTAAAGAGCGCAGACAGGCTACAAAAATCTAATCATAAAGTGGATGACCTATACTTAGGATTACAAATGATAAAGTATCTTCCACAATAATTCCAATCAACAGTTCAACAGATTTGTAATAGGTGATGATATGGAAATTGTAAAAAGGGTGCCGATTGATAGACAGTTTGCAAGGCTTTGCTTTAATGTTTTTCCAACTTCCTTGCTGTGATCTCGGTTGCGAGTCGCGAATGATTTCAACTCGATACATGGACGTTTTACATCTGCAGTTGGCATCACCTTAAATACAAATGAGAACAGAAACTACATTAAAATGGATATTCTGATCCATTAACTATTTTATATACATCATAAAACTAACCCAAGCGTTTAAAAATACACACATCTCTTAAAACTAGAAAGGTTACAACTACTTTGTGAAAATATATTTCGTAGAAAATTCTAAAAAAATCTGACAAAAGAAGAAAAGGATTTTAATGACGCTCCCAGACCATATTTAAGCTCTACAAAAGGAAGCCTTTCACCATCCTAACCACATTTTAATTACTCTAATTAAAATATACCATGGATTAAAAGCTGTTTCTGGTTTCTTTTTCCTAGTTAACAACCTCTAACACACTATTCTGCGTTTAAACATAGTACATTAAGTCTCCTTTAACCATGTTTAACTAGAAAGACGTAACAATGTATCAACATTGTCGTTTTAAAGTAAGTTAAGTTTTCCCTAGACTATGTTAAAATAAATAAGACCTGATGTATACTAAATGATAACAATGAAAGCATTAACATTTAAATTAAGCTTCCTCTAATGAGAGTCTCTATTGATATTTGCATCAATTCGGTGTTTTAACTGTCTCACTTCTTAACCCGGGAGAAAAGGCGCGCACTGCATATCAACGTTAGTGGTCACGCAGAATGACGGATCACCCCTAATTTTTTTTATTTCTATAATTATTTTTATTGTACACGATAAAAATCGTATTTCCAGTAAATAAGAATGCTTTCCAGCTTTTAAGGACTTTTCAATTTTTCTTTGATAATTTAAGAAAAAATCCATTCTAACTCAACTAAAATGTTTCAAATTTTCGTGACTTTAATACGGGACACAAATCACAGACACTTTTCACTAAGATTACAGGAATAATATTTGTAGGCAAAACTGTCATATTTTGTTCAAGTTATTGTAGTTTTATTGTCATTTGATGATTGACAAATAGCATTTCTAATTTTTTCTTGCTTGTGTCTTATTGGCAGGCCGCAGTATACCTTGTGGTACACTTTTGGCTTCATCTATTTCTTGATGGAGTTTTTTAAGTAGTATTTGAAAATTTTCTTTTCAACTCAAACGTTTCATGTTCATCGTTTTCTAAAATTTAAATTCCCCTTCCATTATTTCACGAAGTTCTTCCTTTTCTTGATCAGTTTCAACTGCATCCAATAGACATTGCAGATGCCTATTTCTTTTCTTATATTATGTTCATTTACATTTATAAACCATAATCTGTCACACAACACAGCTATCAAAAACACTAAGTCGTTCACAAAGGGAAAATGTAGCCTGTTTTTACAAAATATTTTGGAGCGGAAGTGGTCGCGTGGGGAACTCAGTCACTTCAAGTGCCTTAAAATTGTAAAAAATGTTTGCCATTCCCCAAAAAGTTTAAGATGTGTGACAAATACATTTTAGTTCCCATGAAGACTGTCATATAGGAGGATACTGAAAAAGTCATCCGTTGGTAACAAACAAACAGTTTTTCCAGAATTAAAGATATCGTGAGCCTGTGCCCCGCACGACCACTCCCGATTTAAATTTCCTTTTGCACTGTAAAATAATCATTTTTAGAATAATTGCATTATTTTGCAAGTAAACTTAATCATCACGATATTCTTTCCATTATTTTTATAGAAGCAAAAATAATATATGATAAAAATATAATAAAAAATTGAATATTTGGGGTTTTCTTTGTGCCAGTGTGTAATTCGACAAATGTTATTTCTACATATTTTCACGAAAAGCGGCACTTCTTAAGGTATCATTTAAACATTTTATTTAAACACAATATTTTGGCAAAAAAATTAACTTAGAATAAACTTTTTTTTCAAAATTTTCTCCTTTTAATAAAAATGCTTCTTAAAATAATTCTTTGTGGTGCGTGGTGCGTGTGGTGGTGTGTGTGTGTGTGTGTGTGTGTGTGTGTGTGTGTGTGTGTGTGTGTGTGTGTGTGTGTGTGTGTGTGTGTGTGTGTGTGTGTGTGTGTGTGTGTGTGTGTGTGTGTGTGTGTGTGTGTGTGTGTGTGTGTGTGTGTGTGTGTGTGTGTGTGTGTGTGTGTGTGTGTGTGTGTGTGTGTGTGTGTGTGTGTGTGTGTGTGTGTGTGTGTGTTTTGTTGTGTGTTGTGTGGTGTGGGTGTGGTGTGTGTGGGGTTTTTTGTTTTGGGTTGGTTTGTGTGTGTGTGCTTAAATTAAACTTCTCCAGAGAGTCGAACTATTTTTTGGAAAAATTTTCGTTATTTTCAGGTTACACTTGAAATAATTTTCGACGTTTTTCCAAAACTTCCCCCCTGTTGTCGTAAAATATGACATCCTTAAGCTATATATTTCAAAAATTCTAGTTCAGCCTCTGTATATAGGTCTGAGTTTTATACAGGCAAATTATTATTATAATAGAAGCATTCTTCACAAAGGGAGAATATTTTGAAAATGGGTCATTCTATGTTCATTTTTTGTCAAAATATTGTACTTAAATAATTTTTTACTGTAATAATATTTATAAAAAAAATTTTATATACATTTTCTAATCTAAGTGACACTAAATATCATAAATATTATTCATTTATACGCTTTTGCAAAATCACGGTTCTGAATGTAGTCAGATACCTTGTATCTGACTTCGTTAGGAACGATGATTTTGAAGGAATATATGAAGGATAATTTTTTTTTACTATTGTGTTTCACCTGGACCAGAATATGCATGAAGGAGAATAGAACCCGGCACCTTCTGATCTGAAAACGAGTACTAAAAGCCATCATCCATACTAAAATGATCATCTTAGCATTGCTCAAAGTCCTCCCGTTGGTGTGTTGCAGAAGTTAGTAGATGGGATGCAAGCTCAAGTATCCTTCTCGCAACTTAACTGTGACTCAAAATTGCGAGATTCATTACCTATAGCCCTCTTGTTGCTTCACAATGGAAAGTAAATTAAAATCAAATCAAATGACCAACTCTGATAAATTTCATGAAATTTCCTTTTCATTTTTTGTGCGAAACTAAGAATTGTCTTGTATCAATTACAAAGAACTATCGCAAAACAATAATATTAGATATGCCTTTGAATTCCATGTGTAATCTATAGAAAGCAAATATCTATTTAACAGCAATAACTTGTTAACACTGGTATTCAAATAGAGAATATCCTTCTAATTATATATGTACGTAGTTGGAAGGTAGGAATTGATTGGCGTATGGCGCGAGAATCCACGTTCTGCCTCAATCACGAATGATTCTCTCAAAGCATGTTAATGGTCCCAATCAAGTGTCAAGTATACCAATAAACAGTGGAGTGAGGTTATGTCTTGATTACTATCCAAACACATTTCGCCAAGGTTTGCTTATTTTACAAACTGATCAAATGAAAACAAATATCGTGTAATTATTAACGTTTTTTTTTATAAGAAAATGAGCTATTTCCCATATTTATATACGTAGAATAATTAATGTGTGAAGGATAAGAAAAGATTGGGTTCCCTGTATAACATTTTAGTTATACATAAGGATTTATTGCTAGAATTATGGACAAACTCTTTCGTTTAAATATATATATATATATATTTCAGAATCTTAATAAATATTTCTATCTTTTTCAATTTTTTATCTGAACAAATTGTGTATTTAAAGTTTATTTAAGCCTTAAAGAAATGTTTTATTTATTTTCGCTACACACGTAGTATTACGGCAAAGGAATTTTTTTCCCTTCCTTGAGAAAATTAAAATAAATTTTTTGTCGCCTTTTTTGATCAAGTTTACAAATGTAAATATGAATTATTCGAGAATAACACCTGAGTTATGAAAGTTTTTGTGCAAAAGGAATTCAAAGGGAAATATAGAAACCACACAACACTTGTCAGTAATATGTTTTTGAATGCTTTCAAGATTTATGTTTTGAAGGATTTTTGTGTTTAATTGCAATTCTGGATGAGGGTTTTTTGTTTCTTTTTTTGCAATTTTATATCATAGTGCCACGAATTTTTAATTAATATTTTTCTTACTATAAATTGATAGGAGTTGAATTATCCGTGCGATATTTTAAAAAGAAAGGCGAAAGTAGAAATAGTGAAATTGATTAAAAATTATCTGATTCTGATTTTGTTTCCGTCAATAACATTTTTACGAGAAAGGATGTAGATCATATTATTATAGATGCTGTGTTGTATTCCATGTCTACTGTATCTATCATTATTATCCATTTAGTTGTAAAGTCTATAGAATTGTAACGTATATTCAGCTCCAGTTCAAATGTTTCAAAGGTTGAGAATGTATTGCATGTAAGGGAAAGTTCTAGTCGCCTTTTTCTCAAGAAAAAACTATTTTTCAGTTTTAATTGAAAAAAAATTTAATCCAAAATATAATATCCTTCGTTAATTACAACTGTCTGCCAGAGTTATGGCAGCTTATCTAACCCCTAAAAAGAAGTCATTCGTTTTAGAGGCAAAGTATTCTTCATCTGCCACTTTAGGCACCCTCATAATTTATATTTTTAATTTCCATCGAGAAACTATTGCAGCGACCTGAACAAATGAGAATCAGATGGTGCAATATCATGAGAATATGCGGTGTAGATTGTGATGACGAATTACACCATTTCTGTTGGCCAAGGATGGATATTTACGTTGAATTTCTTTATTCAAAACATCAAGTTGTTAACAGTAACGATCAGCATCGACAGTTTCATTTTCGTCCAGCAACTCATTGTACCCTATACCTTGTTGTCTCTCCAATAACACAACACAACCATCTTATGCAAGCCAGCTTTGGATGTTGACAGGGATGTCTTCAATTTGTAAATATGTGCCCTTTTCTAACCATATGCTTGTACGCTATCCGCTTTTAATATCCAGTCATCAAATGGTCAAAAAACGGCTCCCTTTTGTGATGAGCAAGATTTAAGAACATATCAAGTCGAAAACAAAAGATTATTTTTAAGAAATTATTTATTTACTGTTAAAAAAGCAAGAAAAAAATACATTTTGACACAATAAAATATAAAATACACATTCACACTGATATAATACACTTATAAATGTATCAGAGTACTGAACACTATTTTATAACTAATTTAATAATCCTAAGTTAAGACCAAGTATAACAATTACCATTGCTCCCCATGGTTTAGTCATATAAAAATTATGAAACAAAAATTAAACACTTGATAATTTGTATGATTTATAATTAATCCCTTAACTGCCGATTAAAAGTAGCGTGATTTGCTCCCCAATGCCACCGTTTTCCACGTAGGCGTGCGTATGGGATGTATCGTAGGAAGGGGTTCATAAATAAGCAAAAATCCTCTGAAATAAGTACATCCTTCGCAAACACTGTCAAAGTTATTTTATTGCATTCCAAAGCCTTCAGAATAATTTTATGGATAGCACTGCACAAAAAGATCGTACTCCGGACAGACGTATATATACGTCTGGGGAAAATAACACTTTAGCTGAGCAAGACATTTATATATTCTGGTGGCACTTACCAGATTTAAATCATAATGTAGCTTTAGAATCAAAGTATAGTATTGAATTCAATACATTGTTATTGTGTGGAGGGGGCGATGAAAATTTTGATTGAATATTGAGTCGCAAATACGGAAAGTTTGAAAAGCATTCTGACTTACTTAATTACACTACTAATAATCCAAAGTATTTTTCTTGTTTTGGGTAAGTTAGACATCTCCCTTTTTCCCTCGATATTACAAACACTTTTTTCCCTGAAATTAATTTAAAAATGTACATCAATCAATAAAATACTCAAAAAACGTTTCTATTACTTTTAAACTTTACGCGAAGTCTGAAAATGTACAGTACACTGTTATTTCATAGCAGATATCATTGCTTTTTTTAGTTACTTTCAAATGGAAATGGATATGTCAAATAATCAATTGTCGTAATTTAGATTGGGCAACACTGTACATGTAATTAATTTCTAAACCTATTATAATGGTGTGTAGGAGAAAGAAAATCCAAGAAAGTATATGGAGAAAATTGTCTGTGTTTATTTAAAAATAATTGTAAGAGAAAAAAATTTATTTAGAGGTTAAATATAAAATTCACATCAATTTTTAAAAATAATTCTATTAATTAAACTTGTTACATCTTTTATTGGCTTTTCTTTGATGGGATTAGAAACTTCTTCTAGAAGGATACTATAGGCGTAGTAATCGAATGGTAAAGATCATGAACTTATGGAAAATAGGTTGTAGTGTCTATGTAAAAAAAAATAGTTATTGTGGTCTTATTTATCTTTTACTAAGTTTTTCACTTGTTTGTCATTTAAATGGGGTCTAGAAACTGAATAAATGTTTTCTTTAGATTTACTATTAATGTTTTTTTAACTAAAAAAATTAAAGTTATATTTTAGATTCTTCACCATCCAAATATTTCGACTAATTCATCTTTACTTGTAATTATAGTTTAAAAATGCAACAATACGAGAGAGTTTTTTGTTTGTTTTTAGTTGAGATATAACGTTTTTTTAGGTTTTCAAATTTATTTAATATATTATACTATGAAAAAAAGATAATTCTAACGAAAATGTTCCTTTTGATATCATATTGCAAAAATGTTGTTCAAAATTTGTAAATAATTGTGTAAACTCGGCCTGCTCTGAACAAAAAGTAAATAAACAATTTTTTAATTTTTTTACTTTTATATATACATATTAGCAGTATTATTATAATATATTACGCTACTATTTTGTTATTACTATCTTTCAGCTCATTTAAAAAAAATTTTCATTGAATGGATATTTATCTCACAGTTAATCTATGAAATCTCTTAATTTATATATTAAATCTATAAAAGTTGTTGCAAACTTTCTAATGATGTCACAATTTTTTTAAAAAATAGATCAAAACAATTCTGATATTACGCAAAACATACAGAAAAAATTTCAGATAATCGTAATCATAACTTTTTCAGTAATTCCTGCCTCTGCATCAAATTTCCTGAAAACGCATTTTACAAAAAAGGCGTTTTAAATTCGGTAACTGCAAGCTGAAACAGCATTCACAGTAATAAGTTTTCAATAAGTAAGCTAAAAAAGAAAATTGGTATTTCTTAAGCTTGATAAATAAGCGTACAAAATTAAATCATAAAATGTTTTGCACGTTTCTGACTAAGCCCGCAATTTTATGCAAAAATGAAAAACAATCTAAAAACTATTTAGTAAGATGAAAGAAAATTAATCTTTTATAAGCATGTTATCCACTCGTAAAACATATTCTAAAAACATAATTAATCTCATTCAATTCGTTTTAAATATCTAGTATATTTCTTACTAAAATATATTCAACCTTTTTAAAAAATAAACTGCTATAGCTCTGTGACATCTACCTTCTTTAATACCTCTCACACCTATTTTAATAAGATTCATAATTTAGTTAAGATATTTCAAAGTCAGCATTATTAGATTCCCCTCATCAAAAACGTAAAGAATTCCTTTAAAAAGAACTCTCGTTTTAGCATATTCAGCCATAGTTTTTCCGGGATCTAATGCTGATCACAATTTTCCACACTTCTGTATATCAGAATGCAGACGGCAATTAGGTGTAAGAGAGGTACTTAAGCTGCTGTTTAATTACCAAAATAAAGAAATAAATTCTAATTAATTCTTCAGACTTCTTTCAGGTACATGTTCTTCTATTATGGCACCTCTATCGTAGTTAATCGGATTAGAAAGGTAATTTAGGGAAAGTGCTTAATGCAAGTTCTTTGAAAGTTGTTAAACACACTTCGTAATTGTTCTTCTTCTGTATACCGGTGTCTTTTGATATGAGGAAATTCATTTAATTTCTTCTTCGGAGAAAAATGTTTTAAAACTTAATGCGTGCTTCTATTATATTTCACCATTTTAAAAATCCAACGGTGATAAAATCTAATAAACGTGAAATATTTAATAAAAACATATATTTTATTATCAGTAAAGATAATTTTATTCATAAAGTAACGAATATGAGTATAATAAGCAAATATCCAGATGTGATGTTTTTGCAGTTTTAGTCTTTGATGTTTCAAAATATTAAAAAGTACTTGTATGTTGCAAGTCTTCGTTTAAATTAGAATTTTTCAGAATTCAGAAATTATGAAATATTATGCATGTGTTATTAAAGTTAGTAATATTTCTTTCCGTTAAAACTTGCTTTTAAAGAGTTACATTTGTATTCAGAATTAAATTTGCATATTTAATCGAGTTTATTGAAAGATATTCGACGAAAAATAAAATTTAGAGCCTCCAAACAACGATGAAAGTTTTAATGTCATCTATTTCAACAGTATAATTGGCCGATGTATTCCAGTGTCAATGCCACGAACACGTTGCAGGGGGTCATGAGTTCCAGCTTCAATGTCACTGAAGACCCAATCTGTGGATTAAATCTGTTGAGGGTCAAAGTCCTCCCTTTGGCGTGTTGTGGAAGTACGGAGAGGGGGTGATAGCTCAGGTGACGTCCTTTGGAACTTGACCATGGTTCAAAATTTTAAGCCCCCCCCCATAAAATACCAG
>BMAV01018713.1:259818-272025 GCA_019973955.1 Trichonephila inaurata madagascariensis | reverse complement strand
ATGTTATTACGTTTTCCCAGATTCTTCTTTGATGGCTTGACAGCTCTGGGTGGGCTCTAGCCTTCTCCAGAAGTTTTCTCCATGTATCTCTACTCTTGGCTACTGTTTTCCAGTTTTTGACCTTTAAAATATATAGATCTTTTTCAACACAGTCAATCCTTCTTAACAGGGGTCTACCCCAAGGCCTATTTTTGATGGACTTTGCCAGAAAGATTTTCTTGCAGCAATTATCTGTATTCATTTTAGCCAGATTTCCAACCCAAAGGCTTCATATGCACACCCAAACATCATACCTCTTCCTACATGTTTGATAATCGAAAAAGATTCTCTTTCTTAAGATATGTGCAGGAATTTTTGCAAGTATATTTTTACCCTTTTTGATGCCAAAAATACAAAAACTACTTTTAATTGAATATATTACATTTTCCCAATAATTATGTAGGTGTTTTTTGGCAAAAGTAATTCTCTTTGCTCTGTTTGCTTGATAGATGAATGGCTTCTTAAGTGCAACTCGGCCATGAAATTCATCCTTTTTCAGTTCTCTTCAAATTGTAGTTAGTCACACTTTTTTTGCAGTACCTCAGCAATGCTTTTTAGCTATTTGGGACGCTTATAGTCTTAAATTTATTTTTATAGAGCATATTACAAAGCAAGATTTTCAATCATGTGTCAAATTCTGAGTCACAAATTATACCCCTGATATTGCAAAATTAAGTAGAGCTTTGCAGGGACAAAGTTCACATTAACATTTTAATTTTTTTATTTATATAGATGTTGCATGAGCTCTTATATTTTATGTTTATTTCTTATTTTTATAAATATTCTTAGAAACACATAATTATATGTAGTTTTGATTTTTTATTTATGTTGAAGGAATAGTTTATTTTTATGTTAGTAAATATCTTTGAATGGTACATAATTAATGTATAATAAAACTCATAAATCTGTATTTTTGACCTCTATTCCCTAACTCTGCATGTTGTGGAAATCGAATTGTTTCTAATATTTCCTATTGCATGGCACACCGAATCATGTGGGTATATTGGTTTGGTACGTCACAGCTATAAGGTTTCTGTCTTCTGGTTTAAAGCTTTTCTTTGGGAAGTAAATATAATAATTGTTATGAAATCAGGTTTTATCTTGGTAACTTTCAAATTATAAAGTATTATTTTCTTCGGAACTTGTGTATTTAGTGTCACCACAGCAAAATTTGCCCCAATCGAATCACTGCATATCAAACTAACAAAGAATCTTGCATATTTTATTTGAAGAAAAACTATTCTTGTGGTGCAATTTTGGCTCCAATGATGCATATATGCAAATATCGTTTCTTCATATTTTATCAAAATGATAACAAAGTCAAGAAAGTGATCACTTAATATGATAATAGAATTTAATCATTAAATTATTGAGAAAAGCTATTAAAATCTAACTTTCTTAAATTATTGATTTTGATTTGTAATAATTTTTCCTTATTAAGTCATATTTGGCATTTAGACAGATAAATGATTTGATTTTCGAATTAGTCAAAGTGTGTATTGAATATGATATAGTTCTAGAGTTGTAAAATATTTTAATAACTAAAAACATAACCAAATTTGACTTAGCTTGAAGATGAATTTGTGTAAACTTTATGTGCATAAATTTTACAGTACTTGCTTATTGTTTCACCATAATCAAATTGGCATCCCACAAATTGTGTGTCTTGATATAACAGAAAAAGAGAAAAAAGAAGATTCTTACTAGCATATGCTGTACTTGAAGAGGGGAGGGAACAATCAGTAAGATTTTGGCAGAAAATTTCTTGTTTTGTGTGATGCATTTTTGGCTGCGGTGACATTAATTTGTAAGTACCAAATTTATCTCTTTGTATATGAAATACATCTATAAACATTTGAAATTTCTTCATTGACTTACTTCTCTCAGCTATCTTATTTGAAAGATTTAATTTCAGAGCTATTTAACCATAAAAATCTTCTTCAAACATTCATTAATTGACTTTTTCTTTTTTTCATTCTACAGTTAAAGTTATAAAGGATATTGCTTTCTCATAAGAAACCGTAAAAATTGTTCTTACATGATTTTGTTAAAAGTTACAAGCAGGGGATTTTTTTCAATACAAGTGTGATCTACAATTATCTACATAATTTTTTCCCTCGCGGCAGGTTATAGCAATCAGTAAGTAAATGTGTTAGCTTGAAGATTGTTAATGGCAAAATTATATTGAAGTCTTATTGCCATTATAGAAATTAATTCCACTATTGTAAAAAAAAAGGACAATTTAACTCTTTAAAATTTTTCTTGCAATAGAACACAATTTGTGTAATTTTTTTATGGGTTTTAAAGATTAACTAGATTATGTCACATTAATAGGACTTTTTAATAAATTTTCTCATAATTTTTTTTTCTTTTAAAATTCTGCTTAAATTATTGTCTAATGATATTTGAAGAAAGCTGTAAGCGTTTTATACTAGATTATTTTTATGCAAAAAATTGTATTTTTCTGTTTATTAATTATACATGATAAAGTAGATTGATTGACTGGTATATATATGGCCCTTGAAATACCATAATTTACAGTTGTAAGTTTGACTATGAATAAATATATTCAGAAATAATTGGAAGGGGAAGTATTGTATGTTTTTTTTTAAACAGCAAGTATTCAGTCATATTTTTAATGGTAAATATAACTGAATTTTAAATAGGTACATTTTACTTAAATAATATGATATTGAAAATAAAAATACAGAATAAAGTTTAAATGGTTTGTATGTACTAATGTTATTGCAGAAAAATTTGTGCAGTGACATCAAAACAATAAGATTCTTACGTGTTTTATTTGAAAAAAAATATCAGTCACCTTTTGTTGGTAAATTGGAGGGACTCTCGTGGCACAAATTTGGCTACAGTGTTGTTAATACATAAGTGCCATTTAAATTAAAGGGCATGAGATAATGTATATTTATTACACTAATTATATATAAGTGAAATAATATATATATTATACTCATTGATACATATTCTTTGAAAATTTAATATTTCTCTGCGGATGATTCTTTTCTCTTGAATGAATTTCATAGCAATCTCTTCATTTTGAAAACACTATCTATTTCCTAAAAGCCTTACAACTTACTTTAAATATTTTGTTATATTTTTTCACACCAGGTGTGTATGACAGCCTTAGTTTAATTTATTTATCACAGTAGTAATTTTTTGCATTCACATTGCTAACTTGAGGATCAAATAAAATAAAGCTAAAGAAATTTGAGAAAAATAATGCTGAATAATTAATAATCAGAAAAAACAATCAAAGGTGCCAATTTGGCATAAAAAAGTGTGTAATGCGATTTTTTAACCATTTCATGATGGGTGACTTGTGTATTTGTTACAGTGGAATTTTTTGAGATTGAAAAATATTGACTTTTAGTACAGTACTTTTTTTTATTTTTAATTTTGTGTTTTAAGGAAGTGGGAATCATATGGGGTTGAGTAATGTAAGTGAGTAATGTAAGTAAACAGAGATCACTCCTTTACTGTGTCAATTGATATAACAATGCTGTACATGTGCATGTTGCTTCAGAATGCTTTTGTTTTTGCTGTTATGAGGATGGATTTTCTATAGTTTTAATGTTTTATTCAAGTTTCAAAGAATTTGGAAGGGAATTGAGATGAATGTTTAGTAAATTGTTCATTATTTCAAAGTATTTATAGAAAGTTTAATTAAAAAAGAAGTGTTGAAATTTTTCTGGTAATTACCTCATTATTCCTCTTATAATGTGCCAATAATTGAAATAATTGGACCACAAATTTATTGTATACAATTTCTTTTCGAAAGATTGGTTTAGCAGCAGGAAAATTCCCCATCTCCACAACACACTGCATCCCTTAGCACATCATTCGAAACAGCAGACCCCATTGATCAAGGCAGTTGTCACAAAAGGTTAATACTTAAAGCTGAAACAAAAACTTTTGGGGGATCATATTAGAGCATTTTATGCTATAATATTGCAATCTTTGATAATTTTTTTTCTTTTTCCCTATGGGGCTGCAAATTGATATTTATGGTTGCAGACCTAGTACATTCCACGGGAGCTGGTATCACTTTTTAGTGCAGCGCCACATAGGTGGAATATCATTCGCTGCAGTGTAATTTTAACACAGAGTTTCATCCCAGACCTGAGCTCTGATGATGCAAAATGGTGGTAGGAATTTGATTTTGCCAAGAACACCCAAACTAAACAGGCACTTTAGGGATCTGTAACATGCCACATAATCATATGACATGGATGCTGTCAATTTTCTGCATCATAAAAATCCACTGATTTGGGCCATGGTCGAACCCTCTACTTTGGGCGTACAAGACCAGCGACAAACCAACTACACCACCCAGTTGGCAATATTAGATATATTAAAACACATTTGGGCTGCCACTTCATGAATCTATTTAGTTTATTTAAAAAAAATAAGTATTTCATACAAGTTTAATACTGTTGATAATAAGTATCAGTCAGACTTTAATTTATTAGTGAGTGCCGACTCATTAGACAGATCTGATTTAAATAAATTTTAATGAGGAAGGGGCAAAAAAAACCAGTTTCGTTTCTTTTAGGGAATGAATTTTCCTTATACTGTAAAATCTTATTTATTTTAGATGCTTAAAATTCTTTTGAATGAAATATTGAATTTTTGTATTACATTTTTAAAAAGATTATTGGAAGATCCTATTTCAAATACAAAATGCTTTGTAATTAAAGAGAAAATTGTATTAAGAATATAATTAGCCTTTCCATTTCAGTCTCAACATGAAAAAAAAGCAATCAAAGGATTTTCAAAAGGTGAAACGAAAAATTGGAAAACCTCTTCCAAAGGGCCTGAATGTGACCAAAACCAAATTCAAATCCAAGAAAATCAGCTTTGATAGGAAATATGTCCCACAAGCACCCACTGAAACAAGTCTCAAAGTAAGATATCTTTTTTATGAGCAAATATAGAACAAGAAAGGATTCTTTTAACAATACACTGTGTTTAGTAATGGTGTGTAATGCATTATATGTTTAAGATGGAAACTTGATCCTAATGTCAATTTTTTTCAAGTAATTTTGTTTTTGTTAAATATCTTTTTACTTGGAATGTGAATGTTTTATTTTATTACAAATGTTTTGATGCGTAACTTAGGATGTCATGCTTTAGTTAGGAATGTTACAAGGAAGTTATCAAGTTTTTGTTTTACAAATAGTGTATAAAGTGTGCTAATAGTTATATACATAGTAAATAGTGTGTGTGTGTTTATTTTGTTACGTCTACATTAAAAATATATCATTATCGTATGGCGAAGTAGTATATGAGCTACTCGACAAGATTAAATGTAAATGTTTTTAATTTGCTGTTCTATTAATAAAAGATTTTATTCGAATAAATGATGGCTTAGTTTTTCTTGGTGCAGTAAAATTAATTTAAAATGTAACTTAAGTAAAATTTATGCATATACCTGTAATATGTGTATGCATATGTGTTTTGATAACACCATGGAGACTTTTCAGATATTGTGTTTATTTGTTCATGATGGCATCAAAGAGTCTACAATGTAGAATGTCTCTGCAATGTAGTTGATTTGAGGCTGGACTGTATAGTGATTTCAATTATTACTAATTCAACATTTCAATTATTACTAATTAAATAGTGGGTAACATGTTCAGGTTAGGGCAATGAAAAAGATAGAGTCACTAGTAAGGGGGATTGTACTTTTACAAAAATTTTCTTCAATTGATTTTCATAATGAATAAGATTTGATTAATAATAATACTTTTGAAATATTAATTGATATTAGTGGGATAACAGGGTAAACTAGTATTAAATCTAATCTTAATATTTCACTTTATTTGAAAATATCACCAAAAGATTCTTAATTTCTGTGTATGACTTATTTTTATTTGTCTTGCAAAAATCCCTCCTCTCCCATTTTTTTCTAATTGAATCTCAAATTCATTAACATAAATTGTGTAATTTAATTTCTTTCTAGTGCATATCTTTGAGAAATCTGTATGCATAAATCATAGACATTCATAGATATTGATATGAAAACAATAAGTGATATACAAATCATACAAAACAAGTTTGTTCTCTTAATGATTAGAGGACATCAACAAGAATCCTGATTATTGAATTATCTCCTATCCATTGTATTTTTTCCAAAAAAATTAAATTTGAAATTGGTCAATTGATTTAAAGAAGTGAATCCAGAGTTATGTGGTTGTCATATCCAAACTTTCAAAAACAAAATAAGAATAAAATTAAATCAAACTTAGTTACTGGTAAAAATAAAATAATTATAACATAAATAATGTTCAGTAGGGGGGGGGGGGAGAAACAACTCCGTTTCACTTCTTCCTCTCCTTACTATCCCTTCGCCCCTCCCCCCCTCCCCCCCGCCCCCCCCCCGATTCAGTGTAATTTCATTATTTCTCAATTATGAAAATCAATATTATTTATACTAGTACATTAGGATCTCATTCTCCTAATTATTAAAAATTGAACTTTTCCTCTCTAACATGGATTGATTACCTATACTTCTTTCCTTGGTTAAAGTTTTTTTCACTCTCTAACATCCACATATTCCATTGCCATTTTAAACTTCCTTTAAAAGGTTTGTTGATAAACTCATCCGAAGGCTCTGTACTAATATTAATCCACTCGGGATAGCTTTCATGTTTGTGTTTCACTCTTCCATCAATTTCTCTCTATTATCTGTGATGTCATGTGGACATGTTTCCAGATTTAAAGACTTTTCTTGAACCTTTAACACTAGAACATCCAGGATTTTGATTACCCTTTAATGTCCGCTGGTGTCGTTTTGACAGCGTAACATAAAATATTTAAAATAATTGTAATAACTAAATAATTGCTGAATTAATGTTTAATAGGGTTTAGTTTTAGGACTTTTCAGTATTATTTCATGTAATTATCATCCATTGTGATCCTTTATATTGCAGGTGGCGAACCTTAATGAATCAATGTGCCATTTTTTTTTTCTAAAGTGTATAATGAGGTATAGACGTGCAGTCAAATAATTTTGAGTTGTGATTATTAAATAAAAATAAAAACCAAGTTCTAACAACTCAAAACTCTTAATTTACTACGAAAAAATACCTTTTGTACTGTATAGTTGTAAATGTTTTAGTTATACATGTAATTCAAATAAAGGTAACATTAGTGGGACTTCTGTTATTGCAGATTGGATGACAAGTAACTTATATTAGGATTGTAAGATGTTACTTTTAGTGAAATACATGCTGAATTGGAGTCATCTACTAAATGGTTTATAAGCAATTAATTATTTTTGCTGTGGTTCACTTTTTTGACAAGAGGATTTGTGACTTGGTTCAAAATGCTACTTTATAAATGTTCAGCATACTACTGTTTGATAGTATAAAACATACACCACTTTGCTGCCTTTACTAATAATGCCATATTTCTAGATTCACCATATTTGAAATTCTCTGTTCCACTTATTATCTCGCACTTTTTGTACTTTTGTTGAACTAGCCATGTTAAATAACAGTTAAAAAAGGAAAAAATATAACACAAATAAACTTTAAAATACAGTTGTGTCAACAAAATTGACTATGCTAGGCATAGACAAATTTTGCATCAAAAGCAACTGTAATCTATGACATAACTAAGGCAAGAGATTAATGAAAGAGTGTGCTCCCCGCCGCCCTCACTCACATTTGTTTGTAATACTTCATAGAGAACTTTGTTATTTTGAAGTAAAATGCAAACCATTTTGATCGCTGGCATGCTCGAAATATTATGTTGCAAGCCATTGATGGCATGCGTGCCACTGATTTGCCATTCCTGCTTTATATCATAAAAAACTGTTAACAAAACGAATTACTTAATCTTGTTAAATGATTTAAAACAACAGTATTCATAAATATTAGTATAATAACAACAATATTCATAAATATTAGTATAATAAGTAAAATCGTAATTTTGTGAGAATGTGAATTTTTTTAATTAATACTTATCGTTTTTATGCATAATGTTTTGTACATACCTCATTTGCAATGAATATAGTGCTATTCAAATTTTCTTGTATATTTTCCACACACCATTTTTATGCAGGAGACACATTTTTTAGTTTGCTTTTCCATTACATTCTTTAATTTTGCACTTTTTGAGTTCTAGTGAATTTGTAATTCCTTTTAATTTAGTATTTACCTAATTTTTCAAATTTTTTATGCTTACATAGTTTGAACGTAATAGCAGATGAGCAAATGCTATGTAACAAAACATAATGATTTTAGTATAATTGACTCATTTCCCAATAACTGTGTACCAATAACACTGCATTTAAGGTCAAATAAATGTGAGACTTCCAGTTTGTTTTACTAATGGTATGTACTTAGTGAACTATCTTTTGCTGAACAACAGCTATTTATAATGATAAATTGCCTTGTTGTCGAAACAACACCAGCAAACATTTTAGGTATATTTAGTTGTAAAATCTCTCCTAATTAATCTAGAACCACAAAACTTTTTCTGTGTAATCATCATAGAAAATGATTAAAAGTCACGAAAAATTTTCAAAATCCCTGTAAAAATGCGGAAAGGAGAACAAACTAAACAGGCTCTGATCTAATTGACACTGATGGATGTTCTAGTGTTAAGGCACCGAGACACTTTTGCCAAACATTTCTTATTCAAAATTTAACACTATCTGCATTCATTCTCGTAAACTGGAATGAAAAAACCATTCGGAAAATTATCTTTAGCATTGTATTTCTTTTAAAAACAACAGTTTTACTTTTATACTATCTGCTAAGCAGAAAAACGTTATGGTGAAATGAGATTTTTTTGTGACCTGTTATTTTTAAGTGAACCATTTTTGTTCCTTTCACTTTGATTGTTTTATTTCCTATTGTATCAGACATTACTGGATTCATCTATATTTCCATTACGTGATGATAAATATATATATATATGTTTGTCTTCTTGGGTCAATGCTGCTTTTTCTGCTGATGCATCAGTTTGTTCAAATCCTTCAGAAGCCTTTGCAAAGTATATGTTTATGTATTTTCATAGAACTAAATTATTCCATGCCATGATTGAAAGTTGCTTTTGGTTTCACTTTCTTTTTTTTTTTTTTTTTGGATCATTTTGAGATAAATAAACATATGCTGTTTTTATATATATATATATGTAATAATTCCCTCTAGTATCCTTTTTATTAACTCTTTGTACTAATATTTAAAATAACTTTAATTCTTTAGTTTAAAAATAACATTGTAATCTTAATCGTAATTGGCTAAACCGAAATCTTCTGTCCTGCCCATTTCATCCAATCAGAACTATTGTTATGTAATAGTCACGCACTTGCACTGTTGGTATAAAACCAAAAATCTGATGTAATCGTTCTCTTTCTTTGCTTGCCACCATCATGTAAGAATGTGAATATTTGCAGCTTTCTTTGTCTTTTGTGTTTGTGTTCGTCAAGAAGTCGCTTCTGTTATATGTGTCTGCTTACGTGTTATACCCAATAGATGTAAAATAATAATAGATTGACCAGTTATGCTATGTGTGCTGCAAAATAAAAGAGGAAATTCAATTCTGAAGATGTCATTACTAAATCAAATATTACAACTACATACACCAGCCAACACTACTTCAATACATGTCATATATATATTAATCCATTCTGGCAATTTACTAAGGCCTAGTTCATAATATTTTTTCTACTATCGGTCATTTTGTTACTCCTCTATGCAAAGCGTATTTATTATTTGGCATATTAATTATTGTGACTTTTTTTTTCCCCATTAATCTATAGTATTTTCTCTAACACTGGATATATTTGTTGAAGTACAGTTTCTATATTTATTTTGTAAATTGAAATGTTTTGCGTGCCACCAGATAGGATAGTGGTTATTGACACTGACAGCTGCACTGAGGAGTCCAGATTTGACTCCCCTCCCCCATAGTGTTCTCTTGGGACAACAGAGCAAAATCATACTGTCACCTTCATGGTTTTTCCAAAAGCTGCAGACAAATAACAGACATATTCTAGCCCACTTACCTTGAGGGATTTTGTGAGCCTCGATTTAATATTACTGTCGATTGAGTAGGAAGAGTAACAGCGATGTGATTTTTCATTTGAAATTAGCAGTGTTTTTGTTCCATTCGGGGAAATTTTATAATTACTTCTAAAAGGAATTCTAGCTCATCAAAAGAAAGTGTACTTTCGCTAAAGCTTTCAGTATTTGCTTTAATGTCACAGCTTCAAAGAACTAGGAGAAAGAAATAAAAACATCCTATTTCATAATTTTGATAATTCATTAGTATTGGATGCACATTTTTACCCTTAATTATATCCTCCTTTTCTGGAAAATTCGGAATAACATTCTTGTGTACATCTGTAACTGAATGCAAACTACCCTATTAGCAGAATTATTTGTTCTCTTAAGCATTTTTCTCCCCCACAGATATGCCACGCCTTATGACATGTCAGTTTGGTATACCATTCTCCAAAAGTGGATGAAAGCCCTTTGAATGAATGACTTTAAAAGAGCATTATACATATATACATTCCAGGTTTCTTCATGAAGAAAAAGGTGCACATTATACAGGAAGACCATATCTAAAACTTAAAAAATGTTGTGTGAAATTATAGGGACACATTATATATATATGGCAGAATGTATGTGATATTCATATAATATCTATATATAAGGTCTCTCTTTATTTACACTGATGTTTTTATCTAAATATTATTAAAACACTGTTATTAAAGCTCTTTATCTTTTAATTTAATTGAAGAACTTTTTCTTTCGTAAAATTGTATTATCCGCGGTCCTGTCTCTAGAATAGACATCAATTTTTATGTTTCATTTGTTATCTGTATGCATACATTTATATTACTGTAATAAATTCACTAATTGTTTTTTCTTAATTGAATTTCTTTGGAATTTTAAGAAAATATCCCATTGAAGGGAATTTATTTTGTTTGTAATTTAATTTGCAGATATGTATTCACAAATTATTACAGCTAAAAAAAAGAATTATAAAATTTTTTGATATTCTTTTCCCAAAATAAAATATTTAACCTTCCCTTTTTATAGGATATACTAAAGGTTCTGAATAGTAAAGAAGTGAATATAAAGTATGATAACTTGAGGAAGCTTGAAAAATATGTGTCAAATCATGAAGATACATTATCCATGTATTTCCCTGATATATTGAAAGAACTGGGTCACACTCTTCAAGATAATGATAGTAAGGTCAGAGGAGAATCAATTGAACTCATTGGCCAGTGTTTGAACTGTCTGACAGAAATCCAGTTTCAATCTTTTTCCACTCATCTAACTTTATTTCTGAAATGTATGATGACTCGTAGTATTTCAGTACAGCTGGACTCCCTGAAACTTCTTGATAAACTTCTGGACTCTCACCCTAAAGTCATGTGTCATTCTGTCTATATCCTTACAAATTTATTGAATCTGATATCCTCAAAACCTCAAGGATCTGGGAAGAAATCCGAGAAAAGAAATCTTATTGAGTTATTGAATAGTAAAACAAATACTGATAAATTGAGAAGGGAAGTTTTGGCTCGCATGCTAACCTTTCTACAAGCTTTCACAGCTAATGATAACACAAATGATATTATGGATGATAAGGAAGTGCATTGGGATGGCAAAGAACTTTTGTTTTTACCTCTTTACCGTAATAGTGGTACTGTGCCTGCCAAATTGGATTATTCTGGGTATAACCAAAATTCAAATTATGAAGAGTTTAAACTATTTGTACTTGATTTAGTACCTGTTCTTTCAGCTATTCTGAAAGGAGTTACTGGATTATCGCGAAAACTAGAACCTATGGAAAAATGTGAGTATATTTTACGCTTTTTATTTTTCTTTATATGTAAATGGGCTCTCATTTTGTATTTCTCAGTGAGTCATGTATATTTTACTAAATATGAGGTTAGTATGTGTGTGTGCAGCAATTTGAGATTTTTGTATTAACATGAAACAAAAAAATAATAAATTTGGAATAGGCAGTTGATGTTGTAAGTTAAATGAGACTAGAAATATTGTGATTAAAAAAAAAGATTAAAAACCTGAAACCCCTTAAGACATTTATACCATTAATGAATTACCCTTGTCCCATTTCTTTTTCTTTCTTTCTTTCTTTTTTTTTTTTTTTTTTTTTTTT
>BMAV01018713.1:230426-259718 GCA_019973955.1 Trichonephila inaurata madagascariensis | reverse complement strand
TTTTTTTTTTTTTTTTTTTTTTTTTTTTTTTTTTTTTTTTGTATCACGCTATTCTCATTTTCTTTGTGATGCAAAGCATTTACTCTTGCAAGTTTATTTTTTTAACAATATCTTTCAACAGCCAATAATTTATTTCTTAAACAAATATTAACTTTTAAAAAGATCATTTTAATAACGTTTCAGAGAATATTGCTCTTTTTGTAATTATATAAATTACTTCAATTGTTTTTATTCGTTAGTATCAGATACACATACAAACTAAAATGTGATTTTTGATTACTTTTTCATTAGAGAAACAACCATCATTAAGTGTTACCATCAAAATATAACCTTAATGGTAATGTGTTGTATTCAAATAAATCAGAGGACCATTGGAAAAAGAATTGTTTTATTGCAGTTGAATAATATTCTAACAGGATTTGCAGAATTAGGATTTTATCTTTGATATGTTTGACCATATTTTAGTTTCTACTTAGTTAACAGAAATATATTGAATCAATTTTTTCATTATAAATGTAGGGAACTTTTCCATTTTGCCAGTGCAGGCTATAAATTCACAACCTATGCCAAATGGAACCGCTGCTGGTGACCGTCACACAAGCTGTCACATTTCAAAATAAGTCATGGGCCATTTGAAAGATTTTTTAAGTATTAAAATGTTTATGCCTAGATAAAAAAAATCCTTAGAACTAACATTTATTTAAAAAAAATTCATGCGTATACTGTGTATTGTTGCCTATAAAATCTTTTTGTTGCGATTTGCTTTGGTGAAATGGAAAAGTACCAAATGCTTATGAACTATAAAAAATGTTCATGAATTGAAAAAATCATTCTTGATTATTTCTTAACAATGCATTTTTTTTTAAGTTTTCTACATGAATTTTTTAGGAGTACAAATAAAACTTTTTCTTAAACACTGTTTCTTAATTAACATTATGATCTTTTTTACAAAATGTGCCATCTCCATTTTATCAAGGAAGAGTGGACCTCATGAATAAGGTTAAGTAGTAAACCCTTGGCTTATATGGATTTTAGGTTTGAATTTGCTTAGAATTGTTGTGGAAATAACAATGTAGATGGCTGCATGGCAAATGAGTGGTTTTCAAATATTCTTAGCATGATACAGAAATTTGAATATAAAGTTATAAGTTAATTTGTCACCCACATTAACGTATTATTCAAATGATAGGTCAGTAACTAATTACTCAATTGTATATTTAACTTAACTCAGTGGCGCAATAGCCCATGAGGGCCCAGGCATACTGTGCTCAACTCAGTATACACGAACTTGGGCCCTGAGGCACATGAGCATATGTTCCGGTCAGTGGTTAGTCTGATGTGAAACCCCCAGTGTTAAGTTCCCAAGCAAGCTTGGTGCTCATTTATCGACCTACTGAAGGGATGAAAGGCTGAGTTAATCTTTCCCAGCCCAGGGTTTGAACCTCGGACCTGTGGTGTGGAAGTGCAATGCACTAATCACGCTGCCACTGAGCTTCCAATTGTATATTTAGTTCAAGCAAATAGAACAAATCAAATCAAATGAAATTTTAAAAAATAATAAATTCAAATGCTAACAGGGAATAAAATTGATTTTGTTAATAACTAATTTTGAAAGTAATCCTGTAATAGTTATTTTCTAATTAATTTTTGTTTTCTTGAAAATATTATTCTTAAAATTATGCTCTGAATACATAACACTTTTAGAAGCAATTGTGCAAAGTTGTAATTTCAAGAAATTTTGGTTTACATTTGATAATCATAAAGGATGTTTGGTACTATCACAACCATATTGGCAACATTAAATAAGACCACCCTTCTAAAAACAGAATAGGCTGACAGGAATATGGAGCATGTAGTTGAAAAATAAGTAATTATAAATAAAAGAAAAAGTAACTAATTTTTTATACTTTATTTTTTTTTTATTTCATTAATTTTTATGATGTATTATTGTAATATAATAATTATATTATTATTAAATTTTATTATTTAAGAATTCTGTAAATCCCAGATTCACATTTTAGTATTCAAGCTTGCCATATCAACAAATGGTACATCTCGTTAATCAGGCCCATCTTGGAGTATGGCGTTCCAGTATACTGTAGCGCCTCCGTTACAAATCTTCAGAAACTTGAAAAGGTCCAGCTCAGCACTGCTTGGATCATCACTGGTCTAAGAAATACTTGTCCCAGAGATATAGTACTTTTTGAGGCAGACCTACAGCCCCTTAGCCTTAGGAGATGTGCATGTCTAACAAAATACTACAATAAACTCAGAAGTCTGGTTTCTCGAAATTGTATTGCAGCTTACTTCAAAGATTGGTGTGATAACCAGAGACTCAGGAGAAGCAGTCCCTTCAGCCAAATGGTCTCTTTTAACCTTACCGTTTGTGCTGTGGAACCTCATCACCTGTCACAATGTCTTGATGCAGCGGACGATCTTGACCGGGTCTTTTTCCATCCAGAATTACCAGTACACATGAATAAACAAACAGACCTTCCTGCCTATCTAAAGCAACTAGCTCTAGAGTTAATTGGAAATATACCAATTGATGCCGTTCAGGTTTATATGGATGGCAGTAGAGACGATTATTATTGATCTGGCAGCAGAATTTACATCAAATCTCAAGACCATTTCTTAAGAATCCAGAGGGGAAATCCAGACAGTTGCTCAGTTTTTCGCAGTGATCTAATAGCCATTGATGAGGCCCTTGGTTCTCTTGCATCTCTTCCAAATGGAAAAGAGATTTGGATACTGTCTGATAGTAGAAGTGCAATACACTGCTTGTCTAATTGGCAAAGTGTGAGAAATAATGTTGGAGTGTCAATACTCACCAAGTTAAAACGACTTTCCACATCGCATCAAATTCATCTGCAGTGGATTCCCTCTCACGTAGATCTAGAGGGAAATGAGATTGTGGACACTTTGGCCAAGGCTGGCGCTTGCTAGGTACCAGAGCCGTCAGCACCCCTCACCTTTTTGGAGATTTTCTCTAGAACTAAACACAAGAATTAGATGGATTGTTCCCCAGAGCACCATTGGTATCAGTGTTCTCGTCCTGGAGGCTCTCTGGCTCACGGTTTTACCAGACAGAATCAAACTCTTCTAGCCCGCTTTTGAAGTGGCCATCTTAAAACAATGAAATTTTCTGAAGGATGCAAGAGCTTTGAAATGTGCACGAACTGTTCATCTGAGCCGGCCTCGCCTGCTCACATCCTCGAATGTCTAGGGCTCACCAAGCAGGATTTAGCAGACGATCCCTTTCTGGTGTTGGACTTTTTGAAAGTGTATGATGTCATGGACCTGGTCTAGCACTGCTGACCAATGGGGGCATGCAACAGCAACAACACAAATGGTTAAGCTTAAAATGGTGGCTAAGGGAGGTATATGAAATGAAGTACATGGTTAACGATTCAGTGCCTACAACACGTATGAAATCAAATTGTCAATTTGGCGAGTCATCTTGAAAGTTGTCATGGTTGCGATAGTTCATAAGTACCGGATGTTCAATACAAAAAGTAGTTGTCAAGTTTAGTTTTGAATTTTTTAAAAAAAAAATGTAGCTTTTAATAAATTTTTTATTTATATTTATATTTCATATATATGTAGGGGTGTTATCTATATAAGCCAGTAAGAGGGTTGATCACTTTTGTCTAGTGGTATGTTACGTACTTACGAATCTGAAAGTTGTGGGCTCTGTCCTCTGGAAAAGTGCCATTTCATTGGTGACCCTGGCTGAATTATGAAAAACGCAACCTTCTGAATTGCCGTGGTGCCATCTACCTGCAAAAAGAGAAACCAAAAAACTTGTCAGACCCACTTGATGCAACACCTCCAATTAACAGCAACAACCCACACGCTCACCATAACAACTATATTGTACGTTCGTCTATCCACCGACTCACTGGTGGGGGAGTATTGTAGCAGTGGTATATATATCTATATCAGCCAGTAACAGCCTCTGGACAGGGGTGATATCTTTCGTTTAGTGGTGTGTTATGTACTTAGGAATCCAAAGGTCACGTTTTCTGTCCTTTAGATAAGTGCCGCCTCATATATATATTACTGTTTTTTAACTGATAAAAAAATTACTGCTTGCTTATTTTATACATGGTTTGAATATTCTATGATGTAATATCTATGTTTCTCCTTTCCTCTCTTATAGCCATTAAGATCCAATTAAAATGCAAGCTTCTTAATATCATAACCCAAATCCTTTACTGTATTGGAGAATGGATTCATGAGATTTCCAGTAAAGACAAAAGTATGGTAAGAATTTAAAAAAAAAACCTTTTCATTGAAAATACTGCCTTATTTACAAAATGTACTTATTACAATTTTAATGGTGTTTTTCAAGTATAGTTGTGAACTGTTGAGATAGACTTTCAGAAAATAATTTTTTAAGCATAATTTTATCAAAAAATATTATTGACTCCATATTATTGTGAACTATAAATATAGATATATAGTCTATTATTTTTTAAACTTGGTCGGTGTGGTGTAGTTGACCCTGTTTTCTGCTGGCGTAAAGCTTGAATGCTTCTTGAATAAAATTAATTTGAAAAAGGTTCTTTGGTCTGAATACAATGAGAGAAATTCCATATTGTGATATACAGTCCTTTATCAGAATGTCAGCAATTGTTAATGCTTTTGCTCTGATATTGGTATAGTTTCTAGCTACTTTGTAAGATAATCCACAATTCTCTGTATCAGTGCATATTTAATTCAAGTATTTTTGATACTTCAGACATTCTCTTCACTGTCTAAGGCAGCTGTTTGAACTCCTTTAACATAGTCTTTGAAATTGATCTAGTAGCCTCAAATTTGTTTGCATATGGAAAGGCAGCTTTTGAATTTTTAGTTTCTATCTGTTGGCTTGTTGTATCTTTCTTTCCTTGATAACATTAATGAAATAGTCTGCAGCTAGTGTTCTGAACTTCTGAAAGACATGTAAAAAAACAGCTTCTATTATTCTCTCAATTTATGTGACTAATTCTTGTAATCTTTTTTCCGGAATTTTGTCTTGCCTTCAATTCTTCATTATAGAAATCCACCTAATATCCATCACCAAAACGGCATTTAAAAGCCTCTCAACAGAGTCTATATCACTGATCTTAGCCTTTAGTATTTAAGCTGCTTTAGATCTGCTACAAGTTGTTTTGCTCATACTTGAAACTTGGTACTCAGATTCCTTTCATAGAGCCCCTACAAAATGATTTTTATGAAAATGGACCTCCAAGGGGCGCTTAAGGAGCGTTATGCATAATTATTTCCCTTTTTAAACTATTATACCTACAGTCTTGAAATTTGGTATGCAGATACCTTTCATGGCGCAGAGATCCGCTACAAAATGGGTTTTGGGGAAAATTGACTTCCAAGTGGTGTTATGTGGGTTAAAGGGGCATTCTACATAATTATTTCAATTTTTAAATTTTAAACTATTAGACTTACAGTATTGAAATTTGGTAAGCATATTCCCCTTTCAT
Source organism: Trichonephila inaurata madagascariensis (assembly GCA_019973955.1). Classification (NCBI taxonomy): domain Eukaryota; kingdom Metazoa; phylum Arthropoda; class Arachnida; order Araneae; family Nephilidae; genus Trichonephila; species Trichonephila inaurata. The sequence continues at coordinate 254,235 of BMAV01018713.1, read as the reverse complement.
AGAGTAGAGATCTGCTAGAAAATGAGTTTTGTGAAAATCGAATCCCAAGTGGGATGGCGTTGCAGGGACTTAAGGGGCATTATAGATAATCATTTCCGTTTTTAAATTATTTGATGGACAGTCTTGAAATTTCGGAAGCGGATTCCTTTCTGTAGTAGAGCTCCGTTACAAAATTTGTTTTCTGAAAATCGACCCCCAAGTGGCGTTGCGGAGAATTAAGGGTCGTTATAGGTGATTATCTCCTTTTTTAAACTATTAGGCATAAAATCTTGAAATTGAGTAAGCAGATTCCATTCATTGAGTAGAGATCCACTATAAGATGGGTTTTGTGAAAATTGCTTCCTAAGTGGCATTGCAGGGGCTTAAGGGACGTTATAGATAATTATTTCCATTTTTAAACTATTAGGCATATAGTCTTGAAATTTGATAAGCAGATTCCTTTCACGGAGTAGAGATCCCTTACAAAATAGGTTTGGAGAAAATTAACCCCCAAGGGGCACTGAGGGGATTAAGGGGCATAATAGATAAATATTTCCGTTTTTCAACTAGTAGACCCACCGGCTTGAAAATTAGGTATGTTCCTTTCATGAAATAGAGTTCCTCTACCAAAGAGTTTTGTGAAAAACGACCCCCACAAAGGAGTGGGGTTGCGAGGGGTTAAGGAGAGTTATAGAAAAATTCTTGTTTTTGAATTTAACCCATTTGCTTGAAATTTGTTGAGCACGTTTCTTTAGTTGAATAAGAGTTCCATTAAGAATGGATTTGACAGAAATCAACTCCAGGGGGAAGCGGGGGAGTTATTGGGGCATATTGATAGACAAAATTCCCGTTTTCGAACTACTAGGACTATAGTAATAAAATTTGGTTTGCATGGTTCTTTTGTTGAATTGAAATCTGCTAAAAAGGCTCTCAATGGGGTTACGGGCTTGATGATAAAAATTCCGTTTTTGCTCTTAGATTTAGACTTAAAATTCCACTGAAAATTGCTTTGGCAGAAATCCACTTGATTATTGGGTTAAGTGAGTGCAAAAAATCTTTCTACTTCTATTTTAGATATTAATAGAAATTAGAAATTATAATATCTGTCCTTTTTATACCAAGAGGCGAGAGTTACAGCTATAAATATATTTTTTAATTCAATCAAATTCTTAATGCTAGATATCAATAATTTATATATATGTAAAAAGTATATTTATACAACATTACAAAATACCCAGTGAAGCGGGTAGGTAACAGCAAGTATTTTTCTATATTTCTTTCAACTTTTTGAAAAATGTTCTTCGTTTTCCTTATCCTAACTCTATTCTTCAGTTTAATTTCTCTTGGCCTGATGCTATTATGGCACTTAGTTCATTTTGTCAAGGTTTCATTTCTTGTCCTGTTTTCATCTCTTTCATAATGTCTGTCAAAACTTTAAATTGCTCCTCCAGGACTTTCTTGAATGTGAGTCACTGGCATTCGCTCCAGAATCTTACACCAAATATTACACAGTGAATCATCTTTCAAAGGTAGGAAAAGTCCCATTTAATCAACCTACAGGTTCTTTGAAAGTAAATTGTCATTTATTCTATAACTATTGAGTAATTACAATAAACATTAACACACATGTAAAATAGCACAAATTCTAAGTTCACATAGTAGTACAATTCCGGTCACAACATTGCATTAGATCAATAAAAATCCCCAGTTGCTTTCAAACCGTTTATTTTCTTTTTCTTTTATGTATCATATATATATAGTTCTGGTAAAACCATCCTGGAACTTTCTTGCAAAATAATCACCCTAGATCTTTCTCGATTTCCGCTATTTTTGTCACCATCATTTACCAAGGTACCTCCTATTCATTTAGTACTATTAAAAGAATAATCTCCTTTGACCTAAATATGGTCAGCAAACAGAGTCTGAAAATTTCTGTAATGATATTATTAAGCTATGAGAAATAATTAAAATTATCTTCAAATAGATGTATTTACTATTCTTTTCATAAAGAATTGAGAATGGCGATATCGTCAATCTAGAATTTCTAAATTGAAATCCATCTATTGTTGATACCACAACATTGAAAGTAGGTTCATTGGCACAACAATCTTCTGTAAACAAAGTCTTAGATCCCAAGAACTAAAATCATCATGTGAAGACCAGTTGCTGAGGGTTCTGAATGGAGCTCATAACCCTGTAAGGCTCTAATCTTCGATCAGTGAAGTTTGAATGACTAGAAAATTCTTTCATTGTCCTGATTTAAAATAAAGTATTTAATGGGGAAGAGAAATTATTGCTCTCTAAAAAAATATATTTTTGTGTAGGAAATATTAAAAGAGTTAATATTGAAAAGGTTTTTCTTAAAGCTTCCAAAAGCAGTAGTTTAGAGATTAGTAGTATTAGTAGTTATAGTAGTAGTTTATATTTGTAGTTTAGAGATTATGAGAGCAGGGTATGACCCTGTTTATCTGATTGCAGCGAAGAGATCTGAAGTTTTCAAGGGACAAAATTTTTCTTGAAAATCTGACTAAATTCAGTGAGTAAGAGAAAGCAATTTGACCCTGGCTGTCAGAAGAGGTCGATTATCTGGGTACGAGTAAATCTGTGGAATTAGCATCCAATCATAGGAGGACATCAGTTCAACCCGGATCTGGCTACAATCATAGACGTGAATTTTAAGAAAATGAAATAAAAAATAATGTTGAATATAATTTTTTTTAGAAATGCTAGGTCAATCAAGATATATCTTAGTTTATTGAAACTAATATTTGTGTGGGATGTATTTTAGAATATTCATTAGATATGAAGACCAACAACACTTTGATACCCAATGACATTTATACTTCATTGACGCTTCCTGCCTACTAGTACTATCTGAATTTCATGATCATTTGGTAAAAAAAACCCTGCTATCACCAACTTCCAGAATTTCACGGTTGTATCAAAAAATCTACCGAACTGAATGAAAAGAGGAGTAAAATTGATGATATTTGAAAATATTGCTTCCTGTTTATGATGTCAGCAACCAGTGTAGGCCATAATATTTAAAAACAGCATTACCTATTTATGATATGAACAATTGATATAAGCTAAATTTGGCATATTTTCTAAGTGTTCTGTGTTAGACTTCATGATTCCTATAATCAATAAATACCATAATGAGTATGCTAATTTCTTTAAATTTTCTGTTCATGCAGTTAGGTATTTATTATTATAAGTGGAATTTAATGTTCTTTTTTCCTTGTTATTACATATGCTAGATGTTAAAAAGATGTTCGTTTTAAATGCTATTAGATGCATCTCATCTTCCATCCCTCATCACTTGACTGTGGCTCAAAATAACATAATTCCTTCGTATGCTTTAGTAGCCAATAACCCTTGTATTGGTTTATAGTGCGTTGTTAATAAACATACTTTCATTCACACGTCCTCCCATCCCTTCTTTCGAATGTAAAACATTACATCTTACTATACCATGTACTATGTTTATATTAGCATATAATTTGTCATGCAAAATCACTAACTGTTATTGATAGGAAGTTCCGATGTAATAAAAATTGATTTCCCGATTCCATGTGTGAAATGCATTTTTGAAATACTTCTGTTTATAAAACCATTTTTTATGTTAAATTTTTAATTTTTTAAAAGCATTAAGATAATAAATTAAAACTTTACTAATTTTCAGAAAATGGTCTGCATTTTTTTATGGATTAAACAGGTTGTAGGACTGTTATTTATCATATAACATTCCTTATGATGTACAATAGATTATTCTCTTGTGTACATTGTGCATGTGGTGAAATACGATGTTTTCTTTTTTTTTTAAGTAACTCAAATTGATTCTGCTGTAGGAACTAGTAATATGATTGCAAATCTGATGGAGGGGGGGGGGCCTGTATAGAATGGGGAGTGTATTAAATAATACATGGTTAGCATTGCAGATCAGCTTTATCTTTGTAAAAAGAATATATTTTTTTAATGAACCCATGCCTAGGCCAGATAGACAAACTTTATTAGAAAAAAGATTTGGAAAATAGAGTAGTTAGTTTTTTGGTTTTGAGACTTGGCAGTATATAAAATACAAAAGTTACTTCAAAGTTTTGAAAACATACTTAGTTAAAATGTGAATCTCTGTGAGTGTTGTTCTTCGATTTGTAATTTAAAGTTTTAAAAATTAAGATCATTTATATTTTTAGTTTAATACTCATAAAATCACTAAGAAAAAGTTTTTGTCAAAAAATGACATTCCAAAATATTGCTTCATATAATTTAACTTTGCGTCTGACAAAATTGACATCAATATGTTTTGAATTTTTTATAAGTAAAAAATTTATTGTATCCATATAAAAAATATGTAAATAATGCTGTAACATGCATTCAATAGATCCAGCAGGCATCTATTTTTATAACATATCCTTTCATATAATTTTTTTATTAGTGAGGTGATTTATTAACTTTAATTACATTCTTAATGTTGCCATATTTAAAACCAAGTAACAATGTTATTTTGGACTGTGTGGAACATTTATGTAATTTTTAGTTGTCAATTTATAGAAATAAATTACAATATTACTTGTATTTTTTTTTACAAATAAATCATTAATAGGATAAGTTATATATATATATGTATATACATATTGTAAAAGATAATTGTGTAAACTAAGTTAAAACTTTAAAAATTATTCTAAAAAGAATGAAAATTAAAACATTTTGATATTTGTAAAATAAAGTAGTTTTTTTATTTGTATTACTTATATAAGTAGTATTATGTTGTAAATTTCTGTATTTTGACATTTTGTCTTCTCCTTGTCTGTAGGATTTACTAACAGATTCAAATTTTTCCAATGAAATAAGAGTCGTCTGTTATCAACTAATGAAGGACTTTCCATATTCATGTGACAAAAGTATCGAGAGTTATGAAGTAATTTTTCTTGGCATTACTTTATTAAAAAAAAAGGTTTTACTATTCAGTATTTGTTTTGAGACTTAATCTATGAAATAATTTTAATCCTTCTATTTTATTTTCATTTTTTTGGTGTGAAACATTTTTCAAGTTTATGAAATTATTAAAATATTTGCATGAAATTTAATTTTTTTAATGAGATTGATCTTTGCTCATGTTTTTGAAAATTATATTGATTTATCGTTTAGGTCAATAGGAACTGAATTTGTTTTTTCTTGATTTTACTTTAAAACTTGCACATAACTTTATTATTATTTTTCATAAAATGAAATTAAATTTTGTGAGTCATAGAATTTGTTTTGATCCGTGGAGAAGTGTCGAGTACCATTCTGGTTATGTGACTTGAAAAGCATAAAAAAATTGTATGAGCTTGACAGATTAAACAGATTAACAGACAATTTTGACAGATTAAATTTGAGCTAATTTCTTATAGCATTTATTGTTCTTAAAAAAAAAAAATAAAGACAATTTTTTAAGATGTCAAAATTAAGATATTTGAGTGACACTGTGTGAAATATATTATAGAAATGTCTTATAATGAAATGGAAGGTTTCAATTTGAAAATCATACAAGAAAGGAAAAGGAAAATTATGATGATTGTATTATGCTATCTATTCATGATATATATTCCATTCAGTCTAACGATTTAAATTGTGGTAATTACCATATTTTCCTGTATATAATCCGCAGCGGCGTATTATCCGCAAAGCCTTTTTTTCCGAGTAAAAAAAAACATTGTATAATCCGCGGCAGTTTTTATGGCAAATAATCCAAAATATAAACTACGGATAATGAGTGTCACATAAGATAAGAAATACACAATATAATTAAAAACAGAAGTAAGAAATTGTACAGAAAACAAAATTTATTATGAAATGTCTTTTTAAACATGTATGATAATATTTTTTACGATAATCTCAATAAAACAAAAATATTCTTTGCTACTGCCATCTATGTTTTGAGTTGTTAAACAAAACATTTTGCACGCGGAAAAAATCTTTCTTTTTTTTTTTAATTTAGCAAGTTAACAGCAAAAAAATTAAGATCGATTCTGCTTTCCCATTGTCTCTTTCTTTTAAAATCCATTTATTTATTTCTTCCTCTAATTCTGGCCAGTGGGGTTTTCCACGATGTTTGGCTCTTTAACGTCGATCACAATTTTCGAAGTTGGGTCTTGTTTTTTCTCCGCAAACGAATATTCGATTCGTCAACGTTGAAAAACCTTGCAGCTTCCCGACATCGATAACCTTCTCTATAGCTTTTAACTTGAAATTTGCAGTGTAATTTACATGCTTTCGCTTCAACATGACGAAAACTTTCAAAGAACGTAATAGCTCTATTCAAGAGAAAATTGGAAATGGCGCCAGCAACTAGTAACTGTTTTTTCTTTCTGAGGAACCAAATTCGTTCTTGAATGTAATTGGACAAAAACTAGTTATGGTTGAATTACGTCAGCCGAGTCATGAAAGCGCCATCTATTATTTATTTTATAAAACATAAACAGCATTTCTTTCAAAACTTTATTGTTAGCTTTTCTGATCTAGAATGTTTTTTCTCAGATATAATCCGCGGCGGCGTATAATACGCACAATGAAATTTGAAACTTTTTTAACACATAATCCGCGGATTATATACAGGAAAATACGGTAATTGCCTTTGGGTTTTGTTTATCTGAATTCTACTTATGTTATAAAAATTATAAGTGTAAATAAGTTTTCATTATTAGAAATATAAGATGCAAAAAGAACTTCAATCTAATTTCATGAATGACAAAATTGATATTAAAAAAAGAAGACTATTGGCATTTTGACTTTTTAAGTGTACATTGGATTGCTCTTAGTAGCAGAAATGTGTACATTGCTTATTGTTTGTGGGATCAGAAAACCGAGAGACATATTTCATGAATGCATATTTCTCAAGCAATTTTACATCATTGTTCTGACAGTAAGTCAGTTTGTTCAAAAAAAAGGACTCAAACTTTCTGCTTTTTGTTAAATCTTGTGAAAATTATTATAAATTCTCTTACAAACTTATAAATTTTGATTAAAATGTTATAGTTGATGAGCAATCAGATTTAAGGTCTGAAGTTAATGTCTGATCAAATAACATGTGTTATGTAAACGATTTAAATGTGTATTTTGAATACTTAATGTGTAGTAAAACATACTCTAAAAGCCGTAAATTAGTTGGAAAAAGACTGAGATAAATGAAAGAATTCTGAAATGCTTTTTTTAATGCTTAATTTTTTTAAATGCTTTAATTAATGTTTTGATTTTTTTTTCTTTTGCAGATGGAATACATGCAGATTAATTTAACAATATGTTATCTGTACAGTAAATTTATTTTTGAAACTGAAAGTGAAATAGGCATTAATTTATGCAGAAAATTATTGCTTTACATAAGAGATACTTCTGGAATAATGAGTGAAAAATCTGTACTTCTTCTTTTAAAAGCCAGCAAGAATTTTATACAGAGCAAAAATTTAGAGGAATGTAAGTTTATACTTTTAATTATAAGTTTATTTTCAATTTATTTTATGTGTTCTAAATGATGTTTTTTTTAATTGCACTATTATAAACTTAGACTGATTTACAAATGAATGACTTGAGTTTTAATAAAAATGATTCAAATACTGCATATCTTTAGTGTGTATAATCAGTAAAATGTATTAATGTGGAAATCCTTTATATGCACCGATATGCTATGAATTAAGGATTGAGTGTACAGTTGAACCTTGCTAGAAAATACCAGGGATGTTTTTCCTTTGTGCAGTTTATTTACCTAATTCCAAAAGAAAAGGGAATTTCAGTTTATTTATTTTTACCGTCCAGAATAATCATTGTATAAACTAATCAAGAGTAATACATTATTAGCTAAGTTTATCTGCCTCTCTTTCTCCTTCTCTGCTGAAAAATTTGGATAGGTTAATAACAGTTATTTATCTTCAAGGTCTTATTTACATTTGCATTTAAAAATTTAGCACTCAATGGAAATACGAGGGCAGTTTTTTAAGTAAGGTCCATTTGTTTTTAAAAAAATAAGGACAATATTTTGTTTCAAGATTTGAGGTACCATACTGGGGCTGTATGGTGCATGGTCCAAAACCTCCCAGCCAAAGGTTCGATTAACTCCCAAGTTGTTAGAAATGTGAAACACCCCCCTTTTGACAACATGCAGTGCTGTTTGTTTTGCCATGCTCTTCGGAGCTTCCATAGAATTGCTCAGTAGGTACTTGAGTTGATCATTGTTCCTTGTGTATAAAGTCCACCAGCAAAGCACCGCGCCGGTCCCAGAACATTGTTGCCATAATCTTGCGCTTTGACAGCGTTTGTTTGGCTTTGACCTTGACGGGAGAGGATGTGTGTCGCCATTCCATCGACTGTTGCTTTGATTCCAGTGTGATATGGGATACCCTTGTTTCAACTCCAGTAACGATTCGTCTCAACATGTCATCCCCTTCTTCCTCGTAATGAATCAAAAAGTCCAATGAAATGGCAAACCTCTTCTTTTTTTCCCTCTGTGAGCAGTCTGGGTACCCACCGAGAACACAATTTCTTAAAGTTGAGTTCTTCAGTCACAATTTTGTAAACTACCGACCAAGAAACATCAGGAAATTCCATTGAAAGAGTGGTTATCGTAAATCTCCTGTTAGTATAAATTTTTGTTTCAACTGCTTGCATCAAATCATCAGTGATTACAAAGGGTCTGCCTGAGTGTTCTTCATCATGGACGTTTGTTCACCCATCTTTAAACTTCCTGACCCATTTTCAAACTTTGCTGTCACTCATTGCTTCTGTGCCATAAACTTCCGTTGTCTGGCGATGAATGTTTGCAGCCGACATGTTTCATTACACAGATATCACAACATTTGATACTAATATTATTCTCAAAATCCATTAACATTTCTATATTTGTTGTTTAATGAAAAAGAAGAATCAATTTGTAGTAATCAATTCATGTTGGAAAGTGAATCCTAGTATTTCTTAAATCAATTTTGAGTAATTTGCATTTGATGGGTTTTGGTATTGTCATCCTGAAATATTTCAATTTCATCAAGGAAGAAAATAATCCAATGATGGGATTACATGAAGTACATTTAAGTAAACCAATGGCTGCATAGTATTGCTATTCCCAGACCAGACCTATTGAAGCAACTCTTGGGCAGACTCCATTTGCTTGCTCAAGGATAAGGGCCCATTGCTTCTTAAGATTCCCTTCTTATCCTCAATGCACCTATCTCCCTAGAATAAGCTGAATCTTGACTCAGCAGACCACATGAGATTTCTTCTTCACTGAATACCCCATTATTTATGCTTTTTGGCAGTTGGAGCCATTTTCTTTGGTTAATTGCTTAAACAAGTGGTTTTCCTGGGATTCTAGTGCTTTCATTCCTTTGTGTTCCCTTCTCATTGTGAATATTGTCATACCCCTATGTTCATTGTCAAATATTGCAGTGAGTTTTGCAGTTGATTTTTTGTAATTTTTTCTTTAGGGGTAGAATAAATCAGTTCTGAGAATTTTAGAGTTTTTTTTTTAACCCTATTTATTTCAAAATGTTGACAGTATATTGCTAACCTTCCAGGTTTTAATAAAAGTGCTCAGCTCATTTCCAAGAATTTCAACAATCTCTTAAGTTTTTTTTTTAATTGATGCAGGCCAACAATTTGACCCTTTTTAAATGTGGAAGTATTTGTTCTGTGACCATACGGAACAACTTCATATATCCTTGTTACAAAAACAATCAAGTGTGCAAAAACAATCAATGCTTCAACACTTTAGAGATTAAATTTACAATAGCAAAACATGTAAATGATTGTATTACCGAGCCAATTTCACTTGTTTGTATTTGCATGTAATTTTATATAGAAACTTTTTTTTTGGCCTGAAATAATGTTTTGTTAGTATTAAAGTTTTAAATATTTTTATTAATATTCTATTTCAAAGTTATACATTTTTATTTTAATAATGCTTGTAATTTTTAAATCATTATTTAGTCATTAATTGTAGTTTGCTTATGTCTTTAATAAACAGCTGCAAAGAATGGATTAATATTGAGTTTGTATAATATTTTGGAAGCTCACCAACTCCACCCTCTGGCAGATATACTCTATTCTTTTTTTATGGATTTGTCTCTGAACTATGATTTCAAAAATCTACTAGAGTAAGTTGCTTTGAATACATTTTTTTCTGTGAGTAATTTTATTCATTAATGCCTGGATTTTTTTTTAATTATAAGTATCATGGAAAATTCTGAGTTTTCCAATTTTGATATTTCTTAGAAAAATGTACAAAATATGTTCTCGTATTCATAATATTTTTATATGAATAATGTTTCATATTCATGACATAATGTGTTTGTATTCATAATGTTTATAAATAATTTTTAGAGTAGTTATCTGTGAAAAAAAGTAATCTAAATCATTTATAAAATGCTTTATTAGAGTTAGAATTAGGTTAAATTCTTGGTAATTTGTGGGTGCTTGTTTGTGTGCAGTTAAGAATGGTTTTATATTAACTTTTGGTAGCTCTAATGTTTATTATTATCATGTTTATTATTTCCTTTAAGAACAATAAAAAAAATCTAGAATATGTATTATAGTTGAATAAAAAACATAAAAATTATTTATTATTAATATTAATATCTTTTTTTTTTACTAATTTTAAAAGGTGTACATGTATTTAATACTATTTAATGCAATGCTTTCATTGTCCCTGATTCAAACTGCTCGATTTTTTAGGCTTTAAAAACTATTTTATCAAAAAGATTTCTCAACATGTGATGAATAAATCACTAAATTGTTATAATTAGTTAATTAATTAATTAATATGACAAAACTAGACTAAGGACAAAGTATTTTAAGGGCATGAAGATTCTGCCCGATGGTTCCAGATCATATGTGGAATACATGCACTGCCCAGACACGCAACTGGATCCCAAACACCTTTTTAGCTGTCCTTCCATTGTTGATGCCCTTTTAAAAATAGACAATGACTGCAGCATGGACATTCTTTACTTGGATCATGCCATGAATGTTACTTCTGCAGTGATTCACGTCTTTGGCAATATTTGACTATGTCCTTATGTTTCATTATTACAACCTCTGCACTTTGTCATACACGACAACAAAACAATTATTTAATTAGAGAACTGTAATATGAGGTATTAAAGATGATCACATTTATTGAGAAATAGATGAAATTGTCAGTTGGTTTATTTGCTCTTTGTTATTTATATACTGGTTTAAGGATTGTGGAACAATGGGCAGTAGTCTGTAGGTTTCTGATTGTTTTTGCCAGAGATTAATTGTGAGGAACAATGGAGGCTGTTCTATATTTATCGGCTATTAGCTACTTGATATTTATGTAGGCAGCACTCTTTACAAAACTATGTTTACATATATGTAGCATGGAGATAACATTTTCAAAATTTTAATATCTGATTTTGATGTCTCTTTTATCTTATTTTTAATTCAAAAGCTGTGTTGTATCCATTTTTTAAATATGAACTTCTATTTGTTGGAAAACACCTGCTTTCTTTTCAATATTATGGATTACATTTGCTGAATGATATTTTTTTGAAGGTCTTGAATTAGTTTATTTTTAAACCCACGAAACAAGAGTTTTTGAAATTTATTAGTTTAATTCACATACTTATTTTTATGTGTAAGGAAACAGAAAATGTCAGAATAAATGGTATTGATGAATAGAAAGGACAAAATTTTTATTTTATGATCTAAAAATAAAAATTCAATTATGTATAGTTCTTTGTTATTTGTACTGATAAATACATATTTTTTTTACCCATACATTAAAGTATTTTGTAATGATTCATTTTACATTGATGCTAATAATATTTCTTGTAGATAATAGTTACTGTTTGTTAGTATGATTAGATTATCCATTATTCTTACTAAAAATCCTTGAAAATGTTGCTTATCAAATAGATAGCAAATTGAGTCAAAAAGTTATTAAACAGTGTTGCAAATTTCTCATTTGACATGAAATTTAAATTTCAGAGAATTAAGTTCCAATTCTCATATGCCTCATTGTGGCCTTACTGGTTATAAATTACAAGATCCTTTCCAACAGCCAATGTGTAGCTGAAGAGTTACAATTTAAGACAAACCAACCATGTCTTTCTTCCTCTCATTGCACAAAAATAAAATAAATTTAAGATAAACTTAGTATGTAGACCTTTTATATGGTAGTGTAGTAATTTTAAATAAAAAGTGTAATTTTGTTCTGTAACTGACTTTATAAAAAAATTTCATTCATTTATGTTTGTACTGTATAGTAATATGAATTGATAAACTTTTGCACTAGTTTTTGATTGTATTATGAATGAAACTTGTACTGACTTGATAGTGTAACAGCAATAAAATAACAACTCTTGAACAGTTCACATCCTTAATGTTACATAATTCATTCACTACAACTATGGTGTCAGATGCACCAGTATAAATAGTGGGAGCAATCTCTGGTTTTATTGTTGCCATACAAATTAGACATTCAAAGATTACAAGTTAAATAACAATATGCAAATTTCAACAAAACTTAATACACACATTTTACAAAATAAAATATACAAAAGCTTAATATTGATCACTAATAACATTTTTTTCTGTTTATCATTTTTGTTACATAATTTTCAAATTAATCACCATCACATATTCCTTTTTTTCCCCCTCTTAGCTCTGATGCTATGATTGTATGGTTCAATTCAATTTTTAAAGAACTGAAATTTATGGTGGTATCAAAAGTAGTAAAAGAGAAGTTTTTGAAATATGTACAGCAAGTTTGTGCTAGAAAATATCCTTGTTTTATGAAACAATTAAATTCATTTTCAACTGATATCCTTATAGGTAAGTGATTTCTTACTACTTTCAGACATGTTATCTATAGATATATTTTTATTTTATTCTATATTCTTTGTATATAGTAAAGTGTTTTAGAGTAAAAGGGTAATTAATTTTTTAATTCCAAGGGATATAAAGGTGTTACCTTTTACAGTTTTTAAAGTTAAAATCTTAAATTTCCTTTAAAATATTTATATGTGCATAAAGAATACTTTTTACGTTCAGTAGGTTTAACAATACCATCAACTAAAAGGAAGAATCACATTAAGCATTTAAAATTATGTAAATGTAAAAGTAGCCTGATTCAATTGATACCAAATGGAATAAATTGTTTTTCAATATGGACATCTTTGTCCTAAAATTTCAGCAATAATTTTTTTTCTTTTTTTTTTTTGGCTAATTACCAAATTATATGATTTGTTTTAATTTTTTGAATCATTGCTTTTGAGGAAAAATGACTCAAAACTTAAAAAAGAAAACTAATGATTATTCTTTCCATTTTTTTTTTTTTTTTTTTTAAAATTTTTTTTTAATTTAAAAATTTTTTTTAATGTTACAATTTTGGAATTTAATTACAATTTGTATTTAATTAACAAAAAAAAAAAAACTACTTAGTTTTTTATTCTCAATTTTACAATCTTGATTAGTTTGAATTTGTAAAATATTGAGATCCAATAAAGCTTAATTGAGAGGTACTACTACTTTCTTTTTTCAATAAGAATGTGCTTAAAAAGTTTGTTGTCTTTTTTGCTTAAACTACAGTAGTGCTTTTAGTAAAGTGGCAGTCTGATGTTTTTAGTTGAAGTTATAGTTTTGATGTATGTTTTCATCAAAAACTATCAATATAAATGTTGAGAAGCTGTTGTATGATAAATACAATTGGACTTCAAAGTATGTAAAAATCTGGGTCACAAGAAGCTGACATAAAGATAATCTGCATCTTTTGTCCACATTTTAAAATATTGTCATTCATAATTATGAAGACCATTGTCAGTAGCCCCCTTCTTGCTTCTGAGCACATAACTCATAAGCAGTCTTTAAACTCTCAAGGAGAACTTGGGAAAAATTGTCCTTTTCTTCTCAAGTCAATTTTGAGTTTCTGCAGTTTGAGGTGGGTGACTTCTTTGTGAAATATATGTTCCTAATACATAACAAGCATGTCAATCAGATATAAATCCAGTGAATATACTGGTCATTGCATGCTGTTATATGTACTCTCTTATCTCAAAAGATCTACACTATTAAAATTCGTAGGTAAACAAACGTATGTGCATCTATCTTCTCACGAACCGCACACTGCAGTAATTTGCCAAAGGTACCAAAAGATCGGGAAAGATCCGAGGAATCCGTTTTTACATTTATATTCCGATATTCCAATTAGTTAAAAAGATATTAATTAAAAACCTTAAAACGTATAATTAGTGCCATTTTTCCCCGCCAGGGGCCAAGTTCAAGATCTCCGAACTTCTTTTTTTTCCCCAACATTTTTAAAACGTAGTCTAATTTTTTTTTTGAGACTCGGACAAAAAATAATTATATTTTCTATTTTTTACGATTTTTTTAAAATGAGTAGAAATCGATACAATGATTTCTTAATCGTTCCGCTTGCATTTTCTTTTGCATTAATGAAAAGATATTTTACACTAAAAAAGTTTATGCTTTTCTCTTTTAGAATCAGTCATTTAAAAAATAAAATGTCAAATACTTTTTTTTTTAACGATTTTTCAAAAAAATACTCAAAATTTTATTTAAATACTTAATAACTCCTTTATTTATAAAAATAATCTCACAAAACTTTTTTTCTGTGTGTAGAACGATATTATCCGTAATCTGTACAAAGATTGATAAAATATCTTAAAAATTACGGTTTAAAAAAAAGTGTGTTTTTTGGTTTTTTTTCCTTTTTGCACGAAATATTTAAGCATTATTTTTGTTACATTTTTTGTTTAAAAATTGCCATTGTTTGCAATCGATATGTGAAGTTTGAAGTCATTAACTTAAAAATGAAGCCTGAAAAAAAATTAAAACTTTAGCAACAAAACAATTTACAATAGCTCATTATTTGGTGGTGAAAACCTGTTTGGCGCCAGAAAACTCTTTTCCACTCAGTCCATTAGGTTGAATGAAAGATTGCACTAGAAAAGAAGGTGCACCTATAAATATTGAAAATCACCAGATTTGGCGAAATTTTGAAAATCAAAAACTTTTTTTACAATTTTTCAAAAAATACTCAAAATTTTATTTAAATACTTAATAACTTCTTTATTTTTAAAATAACCTCACGAAACTTTTTTTCCGCGTGTAGAATAATATTATCCATAATCTGTACAAAGATTGAAAAAATTATTTAAAAATTACTGTTGTTTTTGCAATCGATATATGAAGTTTGAAGGCATTAACTTAAAAATATAGCCCAAAAGAAATTAAAACTTTAACAAATAAAGCATTTTTACAATAGAAATAACTTTTATTTTGAAGGTCTTTTCTTTTCTTTTTCCCAACAATTTCGTGGCACAATTGTTTAAAGCACTTCATTACTAACTGTTGGACCCGGGTTCAAA
Organism: Trichonephila inaurata madagascariensis; assembly: GCA_019973955.1. Taxonomy (NCBI): domain Eukaryota; kingdom Metazoa; phylum Arthropoda; class Arachnida; order Araneae; family Nephilidae; genus Trichonephila; species Trichonephila inaurata. Next base: position 238,876 of record BMAV01018713.1, on the reverse strand, counting down.
ACAACATCATTGCTAAATTTTTATGATTTTTTAAGAAATACTCAACAATTTATTTCTTCACCATACATTATGGTTTTTTTTTTTTTTTACAAAACAATGATACTTAACATATTTTATGGATTTTTCTAAAATGAATCAATATTGATGCGTTTATATGAAAATGATTTTTAAAAAACTCCTACTTTGATCTTTTAGAGTTACTGATTTAAAAAATAAAATGCCGAAAACTTTTTTCTTACAAATTTTTTAAAAATACTCAAATTTTTATGATTTTTTAAAAAATACTCTAAATTTTATTCGCGCATTTAATAACTTCGCCAGCAATTTTGTTATTGGAAAGGTACTTTATTTCGTCACAATACATTTTTTTTTTACTTAACAATGATATTTTACACATTTTATGTTTTCTAAAATGAATTAACATAGATGCGTTTATATGAAAATGATTTTTAAAAAACTCATACTTTGATCTTTTAGAGTTAGTGATTAAAAAAATCAATTGCCGAAAACTTTTTTTGCAAATTTTTAAAAAATACCCAAATTTTAAGTATTTAATAACTACTTTTCAAATTCAAAGTTTTTATAACTTCTTAATTTATAAAAATAATTTTATGAAACTTTTCCCCCATGTTTCGAACATTTCAAAAAATGCTCACAATTTTAATTCAACATTTTATACAGTTGTGAAATTTTATAATTATAAATAATTTCTACTGTTTTCAACATACAACTATTTTTAAAAAGTACATATTCCTTTCCGGGGCCTAAAAAGTTGCAAAGTGAGTGAGTGAATATTAAAGTCCCACTGTTCACTTACTCGACAGCTCTGATAGTGAGAGGGGAAGGGGAATATCCTTGACAATATGTTATGCATTTAAAAAATTTTCGTGCAGTGCCTTTCTGACCAAGAAAGAAGTGAAAAAATTTCAAAACATGGAATTTTAAGTTATACACGCGGTAAAAGCCCGAGCAACGCCAGGCTAAGTGGAGGGGGGCGGGGTGGAAAAGAGTATTGCTGATTTTGTGAAGGAAAGGGAATATTTATAAAAGTAGAGAAAGCCCATGCATCGCCGGGCCATGCAGCTAGTTTTCACTATTCTGTTTGAGCATGCATTATCATTTAAGAGCAAAATGTCTGGACTCGCTGCCACCCTTCCCCCGCCAAAAAAATGAGCATGGCTAAAGAAATTTCTGTAAAATGAGTGTGTTGTTATGGTGCCTGCATCAAAGATGGGTAGCAGTGTTTTTCTATTATGCGTAATGCCTATCAAAACTTCAGGACTTATTGAAGAACATAGCTAGAAACCACACTGCAGTGGTCCCTAGCCATGATTCTAGTGAATATGCTCTGTTCACCAGTATAACTTTCCTTACAATGGTGTGACTCTAGATGAATGTACTCAACAGACTTTTCATGCATACAAGCCAATGTGATTCAATCACCGAGGAATCATTCTTTCAGATTCACAGGTGCTTCTGAATTTATCAAACTGAAAGAAAGATGCCTCTTTTTGATATTACATACACACATGTCTCCTCTCAAAGTCTGGTGCTCTACCCACTACCACCAGTATTCTTTCTTAGAACTTTTTTTTCTATTTACAGCCCCTTTTAACCATGATATAACACTTTTTGACAAATTCCTAACTACAGCAATTTGAATGACACTTTAGTTCTGCTTTGAGTCAGACAGTTGTTCCTCTGCAATCATGTTCTGTAAAATGAGGCCTTATAGATATTTTTCACTTGAAACTGGTTGGTTAAAGCAGAATTTTAACTGAGTGACCTTCAAAAACATAACTTGTGATTTTGTGTAGATTCTTCACTGCTTGAAATTTTGGTTGAATAAACAGTGTATGTGCACTTTTTTATATAGCAATAAGAGATGGGACCTACAACTTCCTCTAGATGTATTTTTATTGCAATTGATTGGCTCTTAGAAATGTTATTTTACGTGAATTAGTAGTTTTGCAATTATCTCTCTCGATATATATTCAGGATGTTTCTAAAAGAATCACTGGCCTTCAAAGGGATATGTTAGGAAGAATTCTGTCACAAACACAAGTTTAATTTTGCATTACATGACTTATCATGATATTTACTTATTAAGTTAAAAGTGCCCAGTAGGTTAAAAAAGAGAAATTGTGCAAAACACATTTACTCTGGTTGAGGCTTTCTTATGCTGTACAGTTTCATGTGGTTCTTTCATATCCCATATTCTAACATTTTAATTGTTATATATGTTATCGGCAAAGTATGAAATCCGGCATTCTATAGAATGCCTAAAACTAGCCGGCAATGTATGAAATGATTTTTATTTCATACATTGCCTAGGCATTCTATAAAATGCCAAATGAGAAACCGGCAAAGTATGAAATACAGCAATTAGCTGAGTCGTTGGTGGGGGAGGAGAGCGAGGGGATGACTTGTGTATACATGCGACCCTTTAATTGACAGGGAAGATTCTCATGATTTCACCCCTGAAGGTCACCGCCTATGTGTCGCAGGGAAATGATGAAATTAGGGCTTTCGTCAAATCCCTATAGGAGATGATCAGTTCACGAAAGATGTTAAAATAAATTCTCTTTGTCTTTTCCCTGTTGTAAGTAAGTGAATTAATTAAATCCCCAAACACTGTTTCAGTGAAATGATGAAATGAAAAAAATATGCCACTTTTTTGTGCTAGGGGACTTATATTTGGGGGATTGTAATAACTTTTGTTATGGTTAGGATCTGCTGGGACACATCCCCTCCGGTGCATTCCTTCCCCCCTACAGCTTTTTGGCCAATATCTCGACACCCGAGCCTCACAGTCTATTCGAACCTGGCTCATTCTATCCCTCTCTAACTGCTGTTCCAGTTATAAAAATTTCATGCTCATAGGGCTATTCCATACATAGTTTTTAATTGTTTTAAACTTTTAAAATTTAAAATATCTTGGCTCCTGTTTGAGTCTCTCCAACTATTCCACTCATCGAGACTCATCCAGTCATATACTTGAATCCCTTTGTGTAGGCATGGGGAGGGCTTAAGCACTAAAATATCATGTTCCCATGTTAATCCTATGGGGTCTGAAAAAATTTCACCCCCTTAAGAAATTGCTTGGGACTTGATTTTTGGAGGTATGCCATATTTTCAGGTATGCGCAAGCCTTACGTGGAATTGGCCCCCTCCAGGGCTTCCCCATTAATAACTCAAATCCTATGCTACCTTGGTCGACCGCACTGGCTGGTTTCGATTGTTCTCCCTATGAGCTCTTCAAATATGTAATTTTATCCCAATAGCCCCATTCCTTCCCCCCCTTTCACATTTTTAAACAATTTTAAAAAAAATTTTAAATTTCCCATAGCTCTGAGTATTTTTTTTTTGCCTGTATGGTTGGGAAGTACAAGGACTTGACCTCCCAAGTGTCTCCCTTCCCTGGACTGCATTTTGCCAATATTTTAAAATAACGTCTCTTCAATGTCATTTCCATAATGATAGTAAGTGATTTTATTACACCCTGAACTGTTTCAGTGAAATGATGAAATGAGCTAGTCAGGATTTGCATTGGCAAAATGCTGTCCGGGGGGGGGGGACCTGGGAGGTTGAGTGCTTGTACTCCGAACAATACAGGTCAAAACTCATTGGAGCTATGAAAAATTTAAAAAATTTTAAAATTGTTTTAAAACGTGAAATGGGGGGGGGAGAATGGGGCTATTGGGATAAAATTACATATTTGAAGAGCTCATAGGGAGAACAATCGAATCCAACCAGTGCGGTCGATCAAGGTAGCATAGGATTAGAGTTATTAATTTTTCTCTAACATTAGTTAAGTTGTTGTAAAATCGATTCATAAATTTGTTTAAGACATTCTTAGGAAGGTTACAAAATATTCCAGGTCAAATAATTAGTAAATAGAAAAGGAGTATTTTAAAGTGTTCCATATTTTTTTTAAAACTTTCAATTTTTTTAAATTGTGTGAATAATTTACACAAAATTTCATCTCGTATTATTTTCTTGAATAAAAACATTATATGTAATGCTAAAATAAAATTTTTAAATACATAAATAAAAAATAATTGTTCAAAATATGCCAAGTCCTCTTAATAAGAAACACGATAATCTTGTTCAGTACAACTTTCATTTTTCTTTACGTATTTTGAATACATTTTTTTAATGGCACTCATATTATTTTTCTAGTATAACATTTGTATTTCTTAGGAATACACGACATTTATAAAATAGCCTTATTAGGACCTTTTTTCATACTTTGCCTAGATAGCATTTGGCATTCTATACAATGCCTAGGCAAAGTATGTAATAATTCTCCTATTTCATACTTTGCCTAAAAACGTCAGGCATTCTATAGAATGCCTAGGTATCTTGTGACACTCTGAAGAGTGAATTCACAAAACACCACATATTGTTTTTTGTCACCTGTACAAAAAAACTTGCAGCATTTTAATCCTGTATCATGAAAAAAACCTTTGTGTAAATCTCCCCAGACAAATGTTACAGGAGTGTGAAGTTTCTTGGCAAGTGGATTTATGTGATTTAAGCGTGAAACTGCTATATTTCTCCTTTCTGTCTTTCGAAACTCTTCATATTTTGGACTTCTCTCCAAGCACTCTCGCATATAGGATGACTAGATAATTTCCCTTTATCAACATAAACTGTGTCTTGGATTTGTTTATATAATTGCCTAACACCCTGAGTAGTTGGAAGTACGACAGTAGAGTATTGTCTATGAAAATCAGGTTAAACATTTGTTACAGACTTGCACTTCACGAAGCATGGAACACAAGTCAATTTCTGTTTGTGCACTCACCACTGAAGTGGTGAGTGATGAGAGTGTTAGCGCTACCAATGTAAAACTAAAGATTTTCTGTTTTCTATCTGTGCTTTAATCAATTAAATTGGATTAAAAGCTATAATTATGATTTTTTGTAAAAAAAAATCAGTTTATTACTTGTAAAGCTCGCATCAAAATGCACACAAACTACTTGATAATTACAAAGGAACAAATAATTCATATAAAATAGCATTTCCAAGAGCCAGAATGAATATTTCTGAAGTCATGTAATATATCATGTATATGTAATTTATTGTATAACTTCAAAAATAATTCTTAAATAATTTTCTTCTATGAAGAATGAACATCAAATGGTTGAAGTATTTTCTCTTATTTTTGCATGAAAGGATTAAAAATATTTTGATTACTTCTTTTAAAAGTATGAATAATAAAAAAAAATAATAAAGTGATAAGAGTTATTGGTATTTAAAAGCTCTTAAATTTAAAACGTGTTTCATTTGTATATATTATTATTAAATAACCATTGCTTTTTTTAAAAGTAATATTGTTTGAAAGGGCTGAATTTTGGAGTTCCTTTTTGCTTGCCTTCTTTAATAATTAATGTTTGAGCTTTTTAATCTTATGACTTGCAGTCATCTTAAATAATTTTATGTAGAATTAAGACATATTTTAACTATGTTCAATTAGAGTATTGTAGATTTTTTAATGTCAAAATCATGTTACTGTTATTGAAGTAGTGTAATTACTTTTAATATCCATATCTTATTTAGAATTCCTTCAATTTGATGATGAAACATTTCAGTTGACTGTTATACACCTGATTGCTTCCCTTGATGTTATATCACCCGAATTATTAAAAGTTATTGCTAAAACTATTACACATGCAGACTTTTCTTTGAAAACGGCTTTAAAAATGATCCGTTTTCTTCACAACAGGTATGTTTCATTTGCTTTCATTTTATTGTTTACTTTGTGTTTTAATTGATTGTAATTAAGAGTTTAATTAAATCTCTAATTTTAAATTGTTGATGGTGGTGGCATCTCCAAAGAAAACCATGAGTTGACAGCACGTAGGCTGCAATCTCTTCAATAATTTTCAATGGTTAATTGTATAAATTCAAGTTGTGATTTTTCCAAAAGCCAAAAAAAGTCTGAATCTTAATAAATATAATTAAATCTCGTAAGTTTTAAATTGATATAGCTTAGTATGTAAATCAGGAGTAATGATGCCATGTGATTTTAATATGATTTAAAGATATTCTCTATCCATTATCAGTCTATTTCTTTAAATGTTCATTTATGTAATTTAATCAACGATTATGTTGTTAGAACATTTCTTTAGTTAGAAGTCATGAAGCATAATGGGGATTATTTTCACAGGCCCAATATTTTGCTTTGTTTTTTAAAAAATATTCTAAGGTTCAATTTTATTTTATTTATTTAAAAGTATTTCTGAAACTTTTGTTTTGTAGTGTATCATCATGTATACATATACATTCCTGCCAACTTTTGTGCTTAGTGTGTAAAGTTTATGCTTTTCAGTCATCTTCTAACTTATAAATCATATTTATCATTTTATATTCACAGCGCTAAATGAAAACCTCAACCTTTTGCCATTAAATTTTTAAAAAATTCATGAAATTAGTTCTTTAATTCATTCATACACAAGATTTCATTTAACAAATTTTTTTTTCCCTTTGTTGCAACTTTCTAGAATTTCATTTGTGCTTCGCACATGTTTGTATTTCCTTTGCTTCATATTGCTGAAGGGTTTCTTTTCAATGATTATTGCCTCAAAGTGTAACAAAAAACCCAATGATTTCAAACATATAAAGAATGTTATAAAAAGGAATTCAATTGTATTAACACATCCCTGAAGGAGGGTATGTATGAGGTATGTATTTTTTTACATATTGAGGTGTATATTTCCCATGGTGGTGAAAATCCCAAAGCACATCACAAAAGATAAATCAAGTAGTAGTTGCTCAAAATTGGATCTTTTTTTAAGACAATGTCCAATGAATTGTAATCTGGGCTGAAGTACTGTTTTCATCTTTCGGGTAGAACATTATGTTCCTTCTGACTACAGTTGGTCATGCTTGTCCTTCTTTTAAGAAAATGTTTCCAAAATCTGAGAGATATTGCTAAGCAATAGAATTGTGCAAGGACTAAAACATGTGCTGTGATTAACAAAATAATTTATAGCCAGAGTGTATAATTTAAGGGTATGAAACAAGATCCTTTTGCTACAGTATATGTTGGCTGGAATGATACAAACTATAAATTATGTCCTGTTGTGGTCACTTACTATAATCCTGCAAAATGTCTAATTCAGAGGGACATTTTTGCAATTCCAAATTTGTTTGTGGATTGGGTGAATTTAAGAAATGTGGGATACATTTTAAAAATTTGATTTCATATACGTAAGATAATTCTGCAGTAATGAAGTATTTACTTGTTTATATAAAGATGAGATTTTAAAAAAAAACTTATGCAGTATAGGTTGCATCTATCGTTTAATAAGTTTGACATCAGAAACAGGTGCTGCTTCTTTATCTGTAAAAGTTGATGAGATGCTTGTCTCTAAAGCTTTAAAGCAATTTCTAAACCTTTAAAAATTTGCACAATTGTGAAGTCTAAAAAATTTTTAAGCATTCATGTACTTGATGGTTACCTCTTATAGTCCTTTTAACTTGATCATTAACTTCTGTATGTGTAATTTTTTATAAATATGATCTAGAAGTTGAATAATTTCACTATATTTTCTATAAAGGCATCTTTACTGTAAAGTCATTACTCTTTTATATGTTACTATATATATGATTTTTAATTACCTTAGTGTATTTATTAATGAAGTTGATACATCAGAAAAATTTCCTATGAGTACTTTTCCCTTTAAAGTATCTGTATTGTAAAATTTTCTTCACATTATTTTTTAAAATATTTGTATATTAGGCTTTTTTTTATAAAATTTAAAATGTTTGAAATTTATTTTAAGAATTCATTTAAAGTGTTGACTCAGCATTTTTCTATGCTTTGCCATTTTCAAAAGTTGGAAAATGTACATATTTTATATTTTTTTTCTGACATATTATTAATAGTCATTAAAAATGGGTATTAGAGGATGGTATATTTTACAGCTGCTCTATACATGAATAGTGAGATAAAGGGGCATTTTTTTTTATGAGATCAATAAATTTAGCATTTTGCTTTCAATTTCTCGTATAACATGTCTTTTACTTTAATTAATTATAGCTTTTTGTTGGGCTAATCATCAAAATATATCGAATGTTTTAACAGAATATTAGGATAATCAGGAAACATTAAATAGGTTAACATTAGAAGAGACAAAATGACTGAATTAAGTATGAAAAATATTTAGGAAAAACACTTCTTATTTATGAAGAGTGTTTGTGGCAATTTTTTACTTCCATATGACAGCAATGTGATTGAGATTGCTTAAAAAAATCATAGTTAATAAATCCATATGATATATAAATATCTATGTAATATAAATGAAATACTGTAATGTAAAAGGGATATTTAAGTAATGAGTAACATTTAGAAGTTCTTTTTGTATTATTATAATTACATTGTCAAGGGCTTTTTTTTTGGGGGGGGGGATATATTCCTAATAAAAAACAGTATTTCATTT
>BMAV01018713.1:201508-224530 GCA_019973955.1 Trichonephila inaurata madagascariensis | reverse complement strand
AAAAAAATCCAATGGAGCCAGATCAAGTGAGTAGTGTGGATGATGAGCAAAGACCATGTTGATGTTTGCCAAACTGTGGAACCATCAAAGGTGTGTGGGCTGGTGCATTATCATGAACGTGCTCCATAACATGCTCATTCCCTCAGAAATTCGGTCGATGATTTGCATCAATTGCACATTTGATTTTGTTATTGTATTCATCCTTTTTTCCAGTCGAAGGATGCCTTGGGCGGGACATGTATTCAGTAGACATGATGCCAGATTTTAACAGGAAAACCATTCATTGACCTGTGATCTTCCTGAGGCCTCGTCATCAAAGGTTCTTTGAAGAATCCCAACAGAAAGCAAAATTTCACACACAATTTTTGTTCTTTGTAGTCGGACATCTCACTAATCGCCAAAGGGTTGGAACAGGAACGCACACTACACATCACCACAAGCAATCCAATTAGACTATCGCTAATAGTCGCAAGAGACCCCCCACCTAACAGCACCTCATAACTACAGCACATGCACTTCCAGTAATTTTTGGGTCCCTCCTTGTATACAGTTTCAAAAAGATTTTGTTTTGAAGAAATCTTTTGAAGATGATGACTGTCTAGTAATCAAAGGAAAATAAAATGGGGAACAGATGGAAATGGGAAAACAGATCACAGTGCATTGTAGTTGTTGGTGAAGATCTAGGTTATATAAAGTCAGTAGCTAATATTTTCTTCTCAAAGCTTGGCAGAGGTATGTTAAAAGTTGTTTTATATTATGCTGCAACTGCCTCGGTTAACATTGATCTCTGGCCATGGTAGCCAAGTGGTCATTATCATGAGCTCATGGCCAGCAAGTTGTGAGTTTTAATCCTGCTGCAACTAAAGACCTGTCATATAAAAGGGCTGATTCATGTTTTAATTCTGTCATGGTCAAAGTCCTCACATTGGTGTGCTGTGGAAATTGAGAGTAGGGTGCCAACTCAGATGTCATTCTTGTCACTTGACTGAAATTTATATTTACAATGTCCATTGCCAGAAGCTTTTCATCTGCTTTAGGGTGCAATGTTAATAAAAAAACTAAATCAAATCTGAGCATTGATGTACCCATAAGAGACAACCTTTTGTTTCTTCATGCTTTCATTGGTTGTGATACAACATCCACTCTTTTCAGATAAGGAAGGAAGAAATTTGTCAAAGTTTTGAACAATATTGTACTGCAAGTTTTTAACATTTTCTGCAATTAAAATGCATGTCTGGATGACATGGATGGAGCAGGACAAAAAGATTTGTTAGTGAAGAAATACTGGATTCTTAGAGATTTCCCCCTTTTTGAAAAACCACTACTAAAGAAATCATTTCAATTTAGTGATTTTGCCTCTGATTGCAGCAGCTGCTTGAGAATACTCCCTCTGTGCATACTTACATGTTCAAATTTGGGATTGATTTTCAAAAAGCTCCTTCAATTGGGGTTGGAAAAATCTAAACATGAATTGTGTTTCTAGTCACTATCCACAAAGAACCAGCTCCTTGTGTACTGCTCTTAATAATATGAAAGTACAAAAAAAAAAAAGTTTGGACTTTGGCTAGCCACTATAAGGAAGCTGCAATTAACTGTTCAACAATTTTTTACCCTTTCAAAAAAACAAGCATGTACCAACTCTGAGGGATATTAATATCATTTTAGCAGAGGTAATTATGGAAGTTGATATACTGGACATGTGGTGCAAAAACTGTTTTTGAATTTTTTACAACAGGAAGCACCAAAAAGGAAGTAATATTATGCAATTGAATTATGCTATCTCCTGCATAAATTTGCTTCTGATATGCTTGTCAGGGGTGCTGGTTTTCCAGTGTTGCAGTAAGTTAAAGGCTGGAGACTGTTGTAGACTTAGTTATCTGGATGAAAGTGTTGCCTAAGTTAAAAAATCTGAACTCTGATTATTGTTTCAGTGTAAGATTGATCTCCAAAAACCTCAAAACAGTGATTCATAAAATTATTTCTAAAAATTTGAACATACAGAAGGTTTGTATAAGAATGGGGCCAAAAGTGTTAGATTACAAACAAAGGCAACTTAACATTTCCTGTGAGATGTTGGAACAGTAAGAAAGGGCACTGGACTTTCTAAATGACACAATAACAGGTGATGAATTATAATCTGCCCCAGTATTCTTGCTCTGACCCCAATACCAAGTTCATAATTTCAGAGTTGTACACCTCACTTCTCGAATTCAAAGCAAGAATGTTGAAGCCTAAGGTAAAGACAATGTTAATTGTCTTTTTTGACATGTAGGTTGGTCCTTTAAAAATTTTACCTCTGGAAAGAGTCATCATTGCTTTTATCTACAGAGATGTCCTTTAGGTGCCTGCATAAGGTTTGCAAACTTGCCACAGCCTTGATTTTAGTTTGGCAGATTTTTTCCTGCTTCCAAAGGTTGAGAGGTCACCATTTTAAAGATTTACCGCTTTCAAATAGGTTACCACAGAGTCTGTGAAAGAGTGAACAGTAGCTGACTTCAAGAAAGCCTTTGCAGCATGGGAATTGTGTTGGCAGCAGTGTAATAACACCCAAAGAGAGTATTTTGAAGGATTTTAATGATATGTATCATTGCAATCAATAAATTCTTTTTACCAAATCCATTATTTTTGCACACAAATCCTGAATATAATATATATTGAAACAAAGAGAGTTGTGGTAACTTTGTACGTTCTGGCTTAAAATGCTTGATTAAAACTAAAAATTTGAATATAGTTGTAAGCTTTTAATGTTTACCAAAAATATTAAGTGTAGATACTCAATTTGTTCAGAATTTTTTGACAACATTTGTTAGGACATTGTTTTGATAGCATTCATTGTAAAGAAAAATCAGCTCATCAACTATAAATCTGTACCACAGCAGCTAAAACTCACCTTGCTGGAGGTTAGAAACTTAAGTATGTTCATTCTTGATCTAAACTGAAGGGATTAAAACCATATCTAGCTTCCATTAATTAATTCCAATTTTAACCCTCAACCAATGGCCTAACAGTAAAATTTTAAAAAAAATAAATTTAAATTCATTAACCCTCCAAGCGGTCTGCGCGTAAAATCCCGTCATTCTAGAGATGCTTTTTCTGCCTTCAAGCAAGATTCCCAAAAGCCCACCTGACAGCAAAAAAAATACGTACGATGCATTTTCGAAGCATCTCCAGAATGGCAAGACGTGCAGACCGCTTAGAGGGTTAATAAGAACCTGCAATTGGCAATAAGAAAACTCACAGGGAAAAATTATTCAAAAATACTTCTAAAAACCCATTTTAAATTTTACATAGAAAGCACAGAACAACAAATTTTAAAAATATTTTATTGTAGAAAAATTATTGATAGTTAAAATAAGAGGCTTACTGAAGTTAAATATTACCAAACAAAATAAATGCTAGCGCCATCCTGTGAAAGAAATAAGTACTGTATTTTCCTGTATGTAATCCGCAGCCTGTTTTCGAGTAAAAAAATATAAAAAACGTATAATCTGAGGCAATTTTTACGGCGAATGATCCAAAATATATACTACTGATAATGTAGTGTCAGAGAAGAAAAATACACAATATGATTAAAATTATAAATAATAAATTTGTACAGGATTTTTTTTTCTTTGTAAAATTTTCTTCAACCGGACATCCATTGTTTCTGTAATTTCTGAACTTTCAATTTAAATATCTGTTATTCTGACATCTAAAGACTGTAATTTCTTTGTCGGTCCTGCTGGTATTAGTTGCAGATGTGGACTTCAGGGCATTTTTAATATTCTCATTGAGATGTGCGTCGTTGAGTCCATAATTAAAAAGCTTTGGATCACATTTTTCAAAATTAGCCTCATTTTTTCTCTCCGCGATTGAAAATGAGTCATCATCTTTAAACAATCTTGCGATTTTGCAATTTCCTACTTCGGTAGTCTTATAACGTTTAATTCAAAATCAGCAGTGTAATTTAGAAGCTTTCGCTTCAACATAACGAAATACGAACTTGAATATTTTCAGGATTAAACAGCTCAGTTCAGGACAGAATGCAAAATGATGCTAGCGACTAGCAACTGCAATATCTTCCGATGAGCCGAATTCGTTCTTGAAAGTATTTGGACAAAACTGATTGTAGTTGAAATACATGTCGAGTCATAAGAGGTTTCATCGCCATCTGTTATTTATTTTGTAAAACACAAATGGTAGTTCTTTTAAAACTTTATTGTAAGCTTTTCTGATGAAGAATGTTTTTTATCACATTATCTGTGGCGACGCATAATATGCACAGCGAAATTTGAAATTTTTTTAACACATAATCTGCAGATTATATACAGGAAAATACGGTACTATGAATATGAGCAATCGAAACAAATCAAAAACATGAAGAAAAGGAGGGGGGATTTAAAAGAATCTGTAATATTGAACTTATGAGTTATGCATAAAGTGAGTTAATCAGATATGATTAACTCACTTTACCTTAATAAATATCTGAGTTAATCAGATATTTATTAGTATATAAACAATACTAATATTTTAATATTATTAATTCTGTCACTATTTTCATTAACTAAACTATGTTGTAAATAAATAAGAATCATATTTCTGTAAATATAGAAATATGAATACATCGGCCTAATTATCAGAATGCGTAACTCCACAAAATATCCAAATAAAACTTTTAATGCCATCTAGTGGAGTATTTTGAAGCCTATCCATTAAATTACCTCATATGTCCTACAAAAATATCGCTAATTCGTAATTGCATTGAAATCATTCCTGTGCATAGTAAAAATAAACAGTTTTTACTTGCTTCTGTAAAGTTAATTCAGGAGGAGTTACGCATTCTGATAATTTGGCAGACTTATATTATTATACCAAAAATATTAAAATTGTAGGTTCTTTTTATTAAAAATAATTCTTTTTGTAAAAATTGCAGAGCATCTATGGTATGCAAAGTTACATCATAGTAATCTGTAGAATGTTAGTTACTGTTTGTTTTAATTATGTCCAGATAATAATGAAATAAATCAATATCAAAAATATATTTACTATCACACACAAACTATTAAATCATCAATATATCTTAACTTAATAAAATCATTAATGATTATAAAACTTTTTTTAAAGAAAAATGTAAGTATGAATTATAGTTAAATCATTGCGCTAGCAATTTTATCTTGTGGTAAGCCTTTAATTTATTTATACAGATTAAAATTAATATAATTTTTCCTAAATACTAAATTAATAAGAGTATTAAATTTATTAAAGTTTTCTAAAAGCTCACACACACACATTTGTTATGATATTAAAATCTATTGAGCTAAATAAATCCTCACAATCATATCTGTAAGTATAAATATTTTTGTTTTAAAAATTCAACAAGAGTTTAACTTTCAGCAATTTTTAATAATAGCTTTAGTGCCAAAAAAAAAAATATTTTGTAAAATTGTTTGTAATTAATTTGTAATGATGCAAATTTTAAACTATTGATAAATAAGAAATTTGATGAGATTTTTATTATATTTAAGAACTAAGAAATATGTGGAAATTTAACATCTGGTAGATGTCCAATTTTTATTTTCAGCCATAAAACTGTTGCTTATATCTCCAACATAGTTGATATATAAAAAGATTTATAAATCTGAAAATGGTCGTTAACTCTAAAACATTTTTATAAGTAATGGCATAATACCAGATATATGTATGTGTGTCTGTATATGTATGTATGTATGTATGTATGTATGTATGTATGTATGTATGTATGTATGTATATATATATATATATAATATATAATAAAATAAAATAATAAGAGATGAAATTGCACTTCCTACAAGGCTAAAACAGAAAGAAATTAGATTTTAAGAAACATTAAAAAAATAAATGGTGCAAAATAATATTGTACTAAAAACAGACAAAACAAGAAACAGATGTAGATCTATTAAAATTGAAGATGTCAACAGATTCTTTGGATTAAAATAAAGACCTATTACTATTTCTAAAGCTGTCGCTGAAATATATATATATATATATATATGCCTTGGAATGATTTTCTTCTAATTAGGAATGTTTGCTTAAAAGTTATGTGGATGTAACTATATTTGTCGCATAGTAGCTTTTTAAATTCTGTTATCTGTGTTTATCTGTCTGTTATTGTTTTTATATATTAAGCATTAGCTCTAAATAGCTTACTTACCATAGTTGTTGATTTTTTTAAATAGATTCTTTCTGTGATGTTCGTCCAGTTCCCGAACCAAAAGAATTGTTGCCTCTGTGTAACAGTGTAGTGGAGGCTCAACTAGGTTGTTTGTGTACTTATGAAATATACCCACATCCTGTCTCCAAAAAGCATTTAAAAATTTTTAAGGTAAAGTTTGTCATTTAAATTTAATACTTTGAAGGATTTTTTTTATTAATTGGTTATTTCTTTATAGTATAATTTTGTTTTTTAATTTACATACAAAAGGATTGTTTCTTACATACACATTTTTAACAATAAAAATGAAAAACAAACATGTACCTGAATAAAATCTTTTTCAAGCATGTCAAACTTGGGGCCTGTGAGGAGTGTTTTTGTAGCTGATCGACATTTTTTAATAAATGTTATGCAGCTTAATTTTAATATTTTTAAAATTTGATACCTAATTATTAACAACAACTTGAAATGTTCATCAGTAAATAATACCTAGTCATTAGTCTTGCATTACAAGATTTTACTTTTAAGAAAAACCCAAATTAACTTAAGATTTTTTTTATTTGGCTTACAATTTGGACACATGCTATGAAAAGTTTAAAGGGATTAAATCATTGGTCCTATAAAAATATGTATTAATTAAGGATGATTCATCCATTGTATAATTAATATTTTCCTACAGTTATTGATTGTTGTATATTTTGTTTTACTGTAATTGATTTTTGTAACATGAATATTCAGCCTTTTTGTACTGCATTTTCATGTACAGTATACTGTGTTATTAGTTGTGATAATGTATTCAGTCATTTGTTGTAAATATGTTTCAACATATGTTTCATATGTTGTAAATATGTTTTTATACGTTCATTATTATTTTTTACCCTATTGCTCAATTTTGCATAAATAGCTTTTAGGCTTGTTGTATGAATTGTTTCAATTTTATTCTCAAGATAGTGTGCTTTCAATTTACCTAAAAGAAAATTTTCTTTTAAAATTCTGACTTGTGTGTGACAGTAGTTTACAAAAAAAAAGATGTTCATAATATTTTAATAATTAAAAAAAAGGAAAGCCATACTAGACTAACTGTAGAGGTATTTCTTTTGATTGTTCATTAAATCTTTATCCATATACAGTCAGACCTCTATATAATGAAGTCGCTAATTCCCAGAAAAAAGTTAGTTACATAGAGGTTCATCTTTTAATATACTTTATAAACCACATAAAATAAATTTTAAATTCATAAACACTATATATTAAAAAAAGTTATTCACACCTTTTTTAAAATTAATATATGTTTATTTTATATATCTTACCCATCAAAAAAGAAAGAAAAAAAACTGCAAGGAAAACAAGAAAAAAGAATGTCGAAGAATCCACTGCGTATTTTTAATATTAAGAAAATAATTTTATACTAAAATTAAGGAATTTTGAGAACATTTTATAATTTAAAGCATACAAGTAATTATTAAGCGTACATTATCTTATAATAGGACACAGGACAAGTCCACTGAGGGTGAAAGAGGTTATAGAAGATGTTTCTAGTGAACTGGGCAATGGGGGTTAAAGGTTGCACTTCTTGGATGAAACATCTAAAACTCGATTGCTGTCGGCGAGTTAGGATCTATTAAAACCAATTCTAGATTTATGACCACCATAAAATGTGTTAAAGAGAGAATAACTTGAAATCTTTTCAGAAGTACTTTAAAAAAAGAACAAAACTTGAATCACAAAAGAAAAAGTTCGCTATATAGAAAATGCACTTCGCTATAGAGAGGTTATTTTACGAAGAAAATCGTGAAATGTTCAAGGTTCCAGGAAAAGTTCGCTATATAGAAAAATTCGCAATATAGAGGTTCATTATATAGAGGTTTGACTGTATTTCTAATGCTGCGAACTACATTATTTTTCTAAAAATATATGTGATAGCAGAAGTTCCTACCTAATAATACTCAAGCATCAATATTTGTATGCATGATCATGGCATGATGTAGAATTTTTTATTCTGTGATGCCATGGTAAAATAATCCTCGGGGCCCCCCCCCCATATAACTTAATATAAAATTAGTATATTTACTAGCTGCATGGCCCGTCGTTGCACGGGCTTTCTCTACTTTTATAAGTAAAAGCTTCAGTAAAATATACTTTTTCGAAATTTCTTTGCATTGCAGTTTTAAGAAATATTGCGTATTTTTCAGAATAAAAAAATGCTAACACTCATATGTGCATTGATAAAATAAATGTAAAGCATGACAAATGAAATTGATAAAAGTGTCGTATTTTATTTTTCTTAACATTTTAACCTTTTTTTAAAAAAAAATTCAATACCATAAGTTTTATTATATTTGTCAAAAATAATATATGGTTAATTATGTTATGTTCATTATTTTACATATGTGTGTAAAATGAATCTAATATTAAAGAAATATTTTAATAAGTGGTATGTAAATGAAAAAATGTAATATAAAATTATATTATGTTCAGTAAAACAGAGGAAAAATACTTTGAAATTAAAAATACCTTTGTAACTTTAGAGAATGCTTGAAGTATTATAAAAGGCATAGAAAATAAGGATGGCAATTAATAATGAAGCATAATATATAGACATTGCTTTTATTTTTTTAAACTTGTAGTGGGTGATATTTGATGTTAATAAACAGTTTTTTCAAATATAAAGTCATTTATTAAATTAAAAAATATGTTAAAAAAAATAATAGTCCAACAGCATATATAGAAAGGAAAATCATTCGTTGTGTCCCTATAGCACAATGGAAAAATCCAAAGGTTGTGGGTTCAAATTCCACCTGGGATGGTCTATTTTCTGAGAATGTAATTTCTGTTTTACTATACTTTTTTACTATAATAATTAAAAATTTAAATAATAAAGCGACAGTAATGAACAAACAAAAAAATAGAAATAAAACATACATAGTACATAGAAAAAAAATTGTAAGAAAAATAACTTTATATTTTGTCACTAAATATTGTGAATTTGTCATATGTATAAACATATTTATATTAATTGTAGCTCTTTTAATAAAAATTAAAATAAAAATTTTCTTTGTTGACCTTAGTAGGAATTGATTTATTTATTTTTTTATATTACTTGTTTCTATAGAAGTAATATAATAGGTGCATTGATAAAATAAAAGTAAAATATAAAAAATAAATGTGTCAAATTTTTTTAAAAAAGGAAGTTATTAATGTTAAAATAAATATATAAAGATTATCTTTTTTATTATATTTTTCATAGATAATTTAACATTCTGTGTGTAAAATATTTTTCATATTCAAGACATTTTTATAAGATGTGGTATGTAAATGAAGAAATGTATTAAAAAATTATATTACCGTATCGTGGCAAAGTAAATGATCTTTCCGATTCTCTGCAGATGGTGCTATGTGTATCATAAAATTTTGAGTATTTTTTGAAAAATCGTAAAAAAAAAAGGTTGTTCAATTTTGCCAAATTTGGTATTTTCAATATTTGTAGGCACACCTTCTTTTCTAGTGTAACCTTTCATCAAACGCAACGGGCTGAAAATTAATGCGTTCAAACTTAACACATCAATTGCAAACAATGGTAATTTTTAAACAAAAAATGAAACAAAAATAATGCTAAAATATTTCTCGCAAAAAGGGAAAAAAATGAAAAACTGTATTAAATGTTGAATTAAAATTGTGAGCATTTTTTTAAATGTTCGATACATGGAAAAAAAGTTTCATACAATTATTTTTATAAATGAAGAAGTTAAAAAAACTTTGAATTTGATAAGTAGTTATTAAATATTTAAAATTTGAGTATTTTTTAAATCAGTAACTCTAAAAAGATCAAAGAATGAGTTTTTAAAAATCATTTTCATATAAACGCATCAATATTGATTCATTTTAGAAAAAAATCTTAAATTTTGTAAAGTATCCTTGTTTTGTTAAAAAAAAACAATAAATTCTCTTTTCAATTACTTAATTGCAAGCAAAGTTATTAAATGCGTGAATAAAATTTTATGATTTTTTAAAAAAAATCATAAATACTAAGTGATGACGCAGATTTGAACCTGGCAACTACCATTTATAAATACGCGCCTTAAACAACCACGCTGCCGATTCCTTCTGGGAAAAGTAGTGAAAAGATCTTCAAAATAAAAGAAAGAGATATTCAATTTCGCATTGCGTTATTTGTTAAAGTTTAATTTTTTTTGCGGGCTTCATTTTTAATTTACCTTCAAACTTCATGTATCAATTGTAAACAACAGTAATTTTTAAACGAATGCTAGTAATTTTGTAACAAATATAATGCTTAAATATTTCTCGCAAAAGGGGGAAAAAATGAAAAACACAATTTTTTTTTAAAAAAAAACCCAGTAATTTTTAAGATATTCTATCAATCTTTGTACAGATTACTTATAATATCGTTCTACACATGGAAAAAAGTTTTGTGAGATTATTTTTATATATAAAAAAGTTATTAAATATTTAAATAAAATTTTGAGTATTTTTTGAAAAATCGTAAAAAAACAGTTTTTGACATTTAATTTTTTAAATGACTGATTCTAAAAGAGAAAAGTGTGAACTTTTTTTAGTGTAAACTGTTTTTTCATTAGCGCGAAAGAAAATGCAAGCAGAACGATTTAGATATCATTTTAATAAAAATATATCGATTTTGACTCATTTAAAAAAATCGCAAAAAATAGAAAATATAATTTTTTTTGTAGAATAAATTATAACGTATCGTGGTGAAGTAAATGAACTTTCCAATTTTGTAATTATTTTTTGTCTGAGTCTCATGAAAAAAATTGGATTGCATTTTAAAAAAGTCTGGGGGGGGTAAAAAGTTCCGGGATTTTGAACTTGCCCTTGGGGGTGAAAAATGGAACTAATTATGCGTTTATAGTTCTTAATTAATCTTTTCAACTAATTGTAATATCAGAATATAGATGGTCAAAACAGATTCCTTGGATCATTCCCGTTTTTTTTTGGTAACTTCGGCAAGTTTCTGCGTCGTGCGGTTCATGAGAAGATAGGTCCCATAAATATATAGTCGCATAGATACATTTGTTTACCTACGAATTTTAATAGTGCAGATGCATTTCAACTAGTTCTCATCCCCCTTCCTCCCTGCCTCTTAAATTTTGTTTATAATTAATCTGTCATGTCTTCTAAATACAGTGTTGAACTTTGTATGCGAGTTATACTAAAATGTTAAGAAACACTACGAAGATATATGAACATGAAACAAAGCGTAATGATTGATTTGGGGGAATTTTACTGTAGTTTAAATAATTTTCATATATACTGTGAAAAAATCATTGTTTTTAAACATTAATTAAACCAATACATGTTCGGAATTTAAAAAATTTAAAATTAGTGTTATATCCTTGTCGAAATATATATAAAAAAAATGTGTGTAAATGAAAAAATTTTTAATTATTTTGTGAAAATTGCAGATTTTAGTATCCATCCAGATTTTAAACAGTTTGCATTTTATAAGTCATTCTTTATACTAACTTTAAATGTTACTTTTAACATAGGGTTTGCTTACTATATCTAAACAAAAACTAATAAATAGTCATATGATATGCAACATGCTGTTCAAAAAATATTCAAATAGCTGGATCTTATACATTTAAATTGATGTTTCATATTCTTGGTAATGGATAAATTTAGTAAAGGGGGAAATGATACTATGCTGCTGGTTATTAAAGTTTTAAAGAACAGATTTGCTGATTTGGTATTTAAAATGTATATATTTATAAAATAATTTATAAATACATATTTTTAATTATTTTAACTATCTGTATCTCCATATATATAAAAAAAATAATATATCAAGAAGTATTATTTTTTATTGATGTGAAAGATTTTTTTTTCTTAGGATCTTTATATTCTTACAAATTAAATTTATTTTTAAAAAATGTAGGTATGTTTCGATTGTATGATGCCTTACATTAGAAGTAGAGTTATTGCTGACTGTATACTGTGTTTTGTGAATCTTCTTTGTGTAAGTAGTTCTTATTTCTTCTTTTATGTAATGTGTATTAAATGAACAATATCTTTCAATAGCACAACTGCCATTTAAAAATGATTTCAAGTATTGAGTTTAAGTTAAATACAAGAATTCCAATTTTCTCTCTCTTTGCTAGTGTGTGTATATATTCACATCTGTAGGTAAAGATACTAATTTCAATACCAAAGATGGATACTACAGTATCTATAAACATAGTGGATTTAAAACTGTTTCTGGAATTACATCCAATTTTGTGACTTGGTACCATTTCCTCTTCTGTTTGTTTTAATAAGTAATATTTTGAGATTGTAATGAATAATTGTTCTGAATCTTATTTATAAGAAAAAAAAGTAATACCAAGAATGCATTTGAAAAATAATTTATCATTACTCAAATCAAAGAGCGATAAGCTAATTCATGTCAGATTCGGTGCCAATAATTGTCAGATTCTAAATGAAATTTCAAAGCTTGATAAGAAAGGTCTATTTGTATGAAATTTAAAATAATTATAATTAGTATTTTAACTTAATATTATAAATAATATTAAGTAAAACAAAAATTATATTTGTAATCAGAATTGTGTTTTTATAGTTTTCTTTACAATATTATCAATTAACTAATTATTTATATTTTTCAAACATATTATTTCTATGAACTAAGTAGTACACCAACTGTAATCTGAGAAGTGAGGTTTTAACATCAAGATAATTTTTAAATGCACACACTCTGAAAAATAAGAGTAATATATATTAAGAATATTTTCCAAATTATAATGAATCAGCAGTGAAGGTAACTGTTTCATTGAATTGTTAATAAATGATAAAAACTTAAAAAAAAACATTTTTATCAATTTTTTAAGGTTTTTATCATTTGAGAGACTAAAGTTGATAAACATATACAACTGAGGGCATTGATGACTTATCCACAACCCTGGAGAAAAGATTATCTCTTTTTGAAAAGAAAAATGTTTCTCTCATTTCATCACTTTCAAAAATATTGTTTTAATCTCTCTTAAGAAAGTTTTGTAAATATCTCAACAGATAATAGAGTACAATGTTTATCCTGTTTATATGGTGGTGAGGCAAAATTTCCTTATCTTTGCCTAATAGTGCCGGAATGGCCTACCAGGTTAATTTGTAATAAAGTTTTCCTTATCGTTATCCTCTCTGATGAACTCCTGCTTTTGACATTGACAGTGATGTTTCCATACGGTATACATACACTGGTGTGCAAAACTTAAGCAACAGGTGGGTTTATTGCCATAACTTCACAAAAAATCATCTGAGAGACATGAAATTCTGAAATGAGGGAGAGTATTATGTATGTAAAGGATGACGAAAGCATCGGCGCTGAAAAAGGAATACAACACATACGGTATGGAATCAAACAAAAACAAGCTTTATTGAACGCATAGTATCGTGACTCATGATTGTCTATCCAACAGGAAGAACAACAAGCAGATGTTCCTTAATATGGTATATGCCCTCCCCTTACTACAATGGTTGCTTTGCACCGTCTCCGCATTTTCAGAACCAGCTGGTGCAACATTTCTTGAGGTAGGAGTGCCCATTCCTCAATCAACATCTGTTTGAGTTGTTGGTTGTACTCCGGATGATGTGAGCGTGTGGCAATACGTCTCCCCAAAGCATCCCACACATGTTCGATGGGATTTAAATCTGGGGAGCACGCTGGCCAATCCATTCGAGTGATCTCTTCACTTTCCAGCAGCTCCTCAACAGCAAGAGTGCGATGTGGCAGTGCATTGTCATCCATAAAGATGAAGTCTGGGCCAATGGCACCTCGGAAAAGATGCAGATGGGGAAGAAGTACCTCCTCACAATAGTGATCCCCGGTTACAGACCCTCTGTCGAAAATGGGAAGCTCAGTTCCGCCGTTCAGCATAACGCCAACCCAGACAAGAACTCCAGGACCACCGTAACGATGTCTTTCCTTGATGTTACTGGGATAAAACCGGGTCCCGATCTTTCTCCAGATCAAAACGCGTTGAGAATCGCTTCTGGTACTGAACCGACTCTCATCGGTAAAGAGAACACGACTCCATTGATCAGTTGTCCAGTTTTTGTGCTCTCTGTCCCACTGTAAACGGTGGCTTCGGTGGCCATCTTTCAACGGGAGGCAGCGTTCAGGATGGCGGGTGAACAGGCCCCCTTTGTGAAGGCGTCTGGCCACAGTAAACCGCTACACTTGTCGACCTGTTGCTGTACAGAGTTTCTGAGAAATGGCGCTTGCTGACTGCTGTCGAACTTTTTTCGCCTGCAGGATGATATATCGGTCATCCCCTGCAGTTGTCGTCCTCGGGCGGCCACACCAACCTTTCTAACAGCTGTACCTGTGGTTTGGAACGCTTTCCAAGCGCGCGAAACGACACTTTTGTTGATTCCGAACTCTGCAGCTACACTGGTGACAGTACGCCCCTCCTCCAGCTTTCCGATCATTCTTCCACGTGTGAAGTCATCCAGATGATTTCTTCTAGCCATATTTCACGAACTGACTCACTGGCACTTGCAGAGAATATGGTGAATTGCGTCTCCGTCCTTCATTTCATTCTACTGTTGAGCAGCGCGCGCCGACATCACGCGTTTTGCGTACTCTCACATCGCTTCTAACGTTTTGTTCCTGATATTTGCATACGCATGACGTTTCTACTGACTTACGTGTTCCCTCTACTGATCTCCAGACCTCCTTTTCTGCAATTTCATGGCTATCTGCTAAATTTTTACATTGTTGCTTAAGTTTTGCACACCAGTGTATTTTCATATTCTGAATGTTCTTGTACACGAACCATTTTTCAGTAATTATGTAGTCCAATTTTCAGTAATTAGATAGGACTTTCCTCACTCCCTTTTTAAAGGATTTGGAGCACGTGTAGGAACTCAGTTTATCAATTTTCATTTTTTGTTCCTGTGGCACCTAAGTTCTAAACTTTGTCATGCAACCAAGTTTATAAATGTATTCCAAAAAAGTTTTGTGAGAAACTTCAAGTTTGAAGTCTAAATATATTGAGGATAACATTGGATTTGTTCGGATCATATAAATAGTTTTTCATTGTTGAATTTTTTCCTAATTTAGCTCATTCTATAAGAAAAATTTTGTTAAGTTCAAGCTATTACAGCATCTTCTTTAACACACTTCACGCATGTTTTTTTCTGAATTAATTACATTACTACCCTTTAGGAACTTGTATGTAGTGTCAAATACACTGATGTAAATTGAACGACAAACATGAAGCATTCTTTTAAATAATATAGGGAGGTTCTATCTTTTGTCCTTTTTGTTTTACTTGTAGGAGGGTCAGTCATTTATTTAAAAACCAGAATACTGATAGAAGTATTTAAAAATTATGTAATTTTTCTTTACATTTGTTGTGCATGTGTTACAGGCAAAGTATGAAATGCAGGCATTCTATAGAATGCCGGACGTTTTTAGGCAAAGTATGAAATAAGAGAATTATTTCATACTTTGCCTAGACATTCTATAGAATGACTAAAGTTCTTTAGGCAAAGTATGAAATAAAGTCATAATGAGGTTACTATATCAATAACGTACATTTGTATTTTTTAGAAATGTTATTATGACAAAATAATGAGAGTGCCATTAAAAAATGATTCAAAATACTTAAAGGAAAAAGAATGTTATGCCAAACAAAATTTATGTCTTTCTTATTAAGGAAAACAAAATTTTTAAATAAAAAGAACTTAAAATTAATCTACTTATTGCATCACGGTAGGCTTGAATGGCATTTTGAATTACGTTTCATTACATTTTTCACACATTCTTATTTTGCTACATTGTTTTACACATACATTTGACGAAACCTTCGCCGCTTCCATTGGAATGAGCAATTGCAACTGACAGATGAGGAATTTCATGGTCAAGATTATATTTGATTCTAAGTTCTTAAGGCACAAAGTAAATTGTGATTTCGCATATAGTAGTTTTAAAATTCCTTCAGAGAAGTTCCAAGTCAATACAAACCATTTTTCCCACTCGTTACAAGTGCCAATATATTGGCATTAAAAAAAACCCCATAAATTTCACAACAATGCCTTTTTTTTAAATAATTTTTCTGTCAAGGGGCACAAAATGGATGTACAGTTCAATATCATAAGGTGTAATGTTTTTATATTTGGTTAAAAGTTCTTTCAGAATTCTATCACGTCCTCCGTGTCCAATAGCCAAATGAGCTTCATGCAGTACTTAAAATAACTCAGAATCCGTAATATAATATTGTATAGAAGTGCTTCTCAACCTTTTTATCCCCGTGGACCGGTCAACACTTGATAATTTTACCACGGCCTGCTGAGGGTGGGACGTTTATATTTTTAATTGTTTTGATTTAATAATTTAATTGTATTTATATAAACATGCCTTCAGAATAAAATTTAGTTACTCCAAAAAATGAATATTAAGTGATTTTACATGAAATATAAAGTGATTTCCATGGAAAGTCAAACAAACACTAGAGAAATGCACTCCAGTAAATGAAATGGAAATAATTTAATACTCCTTGAGTGGCCCGATAACATTTGATCCACGGACCGGTGGTTGAGAACCATTCTGTATAGTACTAACGCCTTATTTAACAGGTAACATGAGTTTACTTTTATTTTTACCAAACATCACATCATAGCTATTCAGCAACCAATAGGCCCTGGGTTCCTTTTTAGTAGTTATTTTGGCTTTTTGTACATCAGTTATTAACTTCTTATACGTAGTTTCAGTTTAAAAAAAAAAACTTTTTTGCAGCTTTAACTCGAGTTTTGGGGAACTCGTCGCGTCAAATAGTCGTTCCATGCCTATAGACTGGGGTCATCAACCTTTCAGCTGTGGCATGTCAAAAATCAATCTACCAATTATGATTCAGCGTGCCACACAGTAGGATATTTTTGAAACAATTCTATTCCCACGATAATGTATGCAGAGTTAGAGAATAGATTTCAGTTATATAGATTTACAGCTTTATCACACATTAATTTTACAGCAATTAAAAATATTTCTTATCATAGAAATAAACAGCATAAAATATAACTATTTCTTCAACTTAAATTTTTAAAAAACCTCGAAATTGTGTATATATTATGTTTTTTAAACATATTTATTAAAATAAGTAGACAACGTAAAATATAAGTATTTCACCTGATTACAGTTAAATAAATTTTTTAATGTGAACCTAGTGCATCTTCGCTCTACTTTCATATTGCAAAAAATGTGGTGTAATTTGTGACTTTTACTTTGACATGATTCTGAGCGTTCAGTTGTTAAATGATTTCTTTGTGGACTCTAAATATTTTTCATATGAGGAAAGATATTTTACTCAGATGTATAGAATTAAAAGGGGAAAAGCATAATACATATGCAATTTTCTCTCTTCAAACAATTAAATATCTCCAGCTATGGCATTCAATAATTTACAAAAAAGCTGTAAACTTACCTTTGAAGTTATCTTTCAAATTTTTTCATAATTCCTTAATTGTCCAAGTTCTGGAGATGTTTGTCAAATAAGGTCTTTTCAAATTTATGAAGTTTTCAAAAATTGACAAATTTGTTGAGTAATGCTGAGTGCCACTAATAATTGTACCGTGTGCCATTCCTACCCCTGCTATAGACCATTAATCCTTCTCTAACACTACAACTCGCTTATCCATTTTCATGCAGCATAGGAAAAAAACCAATTTTTTGCTGAGCAAATTTAAGTAAAATTGAGTATTTTGACACTCCCGAACAAACCACAATGTGCAACGGACAAATTCCAAGCCTGAGGCACGTATTAAAAGTCTCGTGCAATATTCGAACAAATCGGAAATGTATTTCATTCTTTGCCGGCTAATTTTAGGCATTCTATAGAATGCTGGATTTCATACTTCGCTGGTAAAACATACACACTTCAGTTGATTCCTAGATATACATCTACCCCAGAACATTTTTGAAATATAGAAAAATATCTAAATAAGTGTGCAACATTTGTTAAGTATGTTTTTGTCTATTGAGTTTTTAATCTGAAAAATTTTTAAATGGCTTTTTGCCTGAACTTTTCTATCTAAATGATATGTATGTACATATATATGTATATACACTGAAGAGCCAAAATATTTTGAATGCCTACTCAATAATGCTATGCACCATCTTTGGCCAGCAAAGCAGCTGTAGCTCTCCTTGACATGGATGTCACAAGTTCTTGGTAGATGAGGAGACAAGTTATACCAAATGTCTAGGTCGTGGTCTCGCAGGAATGTATTTGATCTCTGAATTGGATTTCAATGAAGGCCCAAATGTTTTCTATCGGATCAAGATCCAGCAAATTAAATGGCCAGGACATTAATTGGAATGGATTATGCTCCTCAAACCTAACTAACACAATTCAAGCCTTGTGACTAGGGGTGTTGTCCTGCTGTAAGATTCCATTTCCAGTGGGTAAAACAGACACCATGTTAGGATGCAACTAATTCCCAATTATACTCAGATACTCTGCAGCTTTCATGATCTGATCTACTACAACTAAGATCCCAGAGCCGCCCATGAAAACATCCCTCGAAGTATAGTACCACCACTACCAGCCTGTATATAACCTGCTGTAAATGGGGAGAGCAACTGTTAATGATGTGATGAATGAGAAATCCTGATTCGTTCTGACCAAACAACTCTCTTCCGCTTATCCATGGTCCAATTTTGATGTTCCTGGGCCCTCTGTAGGTGTAGCTGACAATAACTCTCAGTCAAGAAAGGCTCTTGAATGGGACGTTTGCTGTAAGGATGGCAATCTGAGATCAATTAATTGAAGAATTGATTTCTCAGGCAAAAAAATTTATTTTTTAAAGCAAAATGTACCACTGAATTGATTCAGTGAATCGATATTTCATCCTAAAAAATCGACAATCGATTTTCTAGGACAAAATCTCAAATTGTTTATTTTACTTACATACAAAATAGTAAAGCTCCCGTTATCTTTTTAAAAATCAACTGCCAATTTTACTCCAATTTTATTTTAATTAAAGTCAAGGCTAGATAATTTAAACACTATTTGTGTCGCAGGCAGTTATGCACCTGAAGTATGATCCTATACTTAAAGTATAATCTATACTTTACTGACAATAACAAAAAAAAACTATTTATCATCACATTCACTCAGTAGCCATGATGTATACTAGTATTGCATGAGATCATCTGTTCCTTGTGAGCGCCTTTTCTTGATTGCTGACAACATCGCAAGTGATGAGCAGAACCGCTCGGATCCCAGTAAACTTGACAGACTGTTGTTTTTAAAAAGCTTAGATATTAAGCATTGGGAACTATAAGCTATATTATCAAAATTTTCTAAACTTTTTATTATAACAAATACATTTAGAAAATAAATGTCTTCTTTTGTACCTGATACTTTGATATGGTAATAAAAATAATTGTAATTGTCGAATTCCCTGAACTAAAAAATTCCCCTATTTTTCTGATAAGAGATCATTATCATGGTATCTTTCTTGTTTTTCATAAAATGGATTTATATTTACATTGTAAATGCAGACTTGGAAAAAAAATTGATTTTTTAGAAATCGATCTTTTAGACCTCGATTTTGTGAATCGATTCATCAGGTTACAATTCAAACCAATTTAAAAATCGATCTTTTTCGGAAAGAATCACCATACCTAGTTTGATGTGTAGTCCCATATCCAACAGTGTCCGCTGAACTGTGTGTTACAGAACACTTGCACTTGGACCTGCATTGTATTTGGTTGTCGGCCAACCCACTGTCTGGCACTGATTTTTCTTTGCTAAGCAAGACAGTCTCCAATGTCCTATTTCTTTGATGATACATGGACATCCAACAGCTTGGTGTCTACTGCTGGTTCCACCTTTATTTATCCATTTTTCATAAGTTCTAGAAACGGTAGGCGGATCGAGAAATACCTATCAGCCATGCTGTTTTGAAGATATTTGTTCCTTGAGCCATTACAATATACCCTTAATCAAATTTGTTTAGATCAGCAGCCTTTCCCATTTATCGCAAAAGTGCACTTCTCCTGCAGCAGTTAAATACCATCTTTTATTAATCACCTGCCATCCACATCATCCAGACGAGTTAATTAAAAAATGGAGGGGGGTCATAATGTTTTGGCTTGACAGTGTTTATAGGAGGGATCTATGTGTAGTAGATCCCTCCTATTTTTAAAAAATGTTTTATAGCTAGCCTAATTTTTAAGCTTATTTCATTGAAATTTTAGTGAATGTTTGTATCTGAAACAAAGAGATGCAATCTTGTGTAATTGTGTGCTACATTCAGATATTTATAAGATTAGATATGTTTTTATTTGTGGCCGAATGCTTGCAGTATTAACTTTTTGTGTCTAAACGATAAAATAATTCATATTTTACTGTAAGGTTAATTAAAGACTAAACAGTTCTTAAAAAATAATTTAAACTTTACTGTCTTTAATTTCTTGTCTGCAAGCATTAGTTCTAATGTCCTTTCTGTTTATTTAGTTTCGAGATAAAAAACTCCCTGCTCATTCTGCTATTGCTATCATGGAACTCAGAAAAGAACTTGATTTCCTTTCTTCCAATGAAGATTTAAACATAGCTGTAAATGAAATATACTTCTCTTCTACAATTTACATGAGTTTCATAACTAAAGCTGCACCAGAGGAAAGTTGGGATGATTATTTACTTCCCCAATTGCAAGATTGTCTTTGTATAAATGGTCTAGCAATGATACAAAAAATTAAAGAAAAGCTTTCTGGTAAGTACTTGTTAATATTTTAAAGGCTATACATGGCTATAGCTCAACATGGTTAATGTTCTTGAAATCACAAACATTCATATTTATTATTGTTTTTTAAACTAAATTAATTGTTTTAATTTCTAAAATAGGCAAAATCAAAATAAATTTTCATTTGTCAACCAGCTTATTTATATCTTTTGTATTCATTACTGAAATAGTTTATTTGCAAATGTATCTTCATCCAAAAGGCTTCATACATTTTAATGCACCAGTTTTCCAAAAATCCCATTTTTTTTAAACAAGAATAAAATCTTAAAAAGATACTTTCAGTGCATGTGTTTAGCAGACTAATTCTCATTTAGAACTCCAATATACTCAGACCATTCATTTGGAGATTTTTAGACACATAATTGAAGGTTTGTTAAATAAATCTAGTAAAAATTGTTAATTTTCCAACACCAAATAAGCAAATTTTTCATGACTATAATAAAAACTTTATTTTCAGTCTCTTTAATTTGAAAGTTCTAGATTTTTTATAAGTCTTAGAGAGAGAGAGTATTTGGAAAAAAATAATTTTTTTTTTAAATTGAAATGTTTAACTCTATATTGGGGGAAAGTAACCAGAGAATCATATAGTAATTTATTATATGTATAATTTAGTCTTAAATATATTTATAAGATTAACAGTGTCAGGCAGGAAATTCAATAACATTACCAATCCAAATAAAACAGATGTATACATCTGTTTTATTTCTAAAAAAAAATTTTAAGTTAAAGTTATGTGTTTAAATTTTAAGTTATTTAAAGTGTGATTTCATCTTTCAAGTTTAAATCAAAATTTATTTTAGCACTAGTTCTTTTTATGAGTTATTTTATAGAATTATTTTCTCAATATTGTGTTTCAATAATTTGAAAAGGCTTTGATTTTACTGAAAAATCTATTAAATGACCTCAGAAAATAACTGTATGTAAGTAATTTTTTAAAAATCTCATTTTTGAGAAAACTTTAAAAGTTTGTTAGTGTGACTTTCATAGAACTCATAAAAGTGTTGAAAATTTCATAATTTGTAAACACTATCAAATTAATATTTAAAAGATAATTACTTGATTATAAAATTTATAGCTCCTAATATTTTGTATTACTAAAATTTAAATTATATATGTTTAGTCTGGTTTTATGTAAATGATTAAAGGTACAAGTTATTTATTTAAAATGGCTATTGCCTTCATAGAAGTATTTGTTTCAGATAATTTTTATATGATTTAATTAGATCTTGGATTTATAAATTTTCTGTAAGATTTAATAATAAGTTAAAAATTATGATTTTTATAATGTTATAAGTATAATATTAGTTTAACTTTAAAATTTAAATTTTAGCCTAAAAATTAAATTTTTTAAAATAATTATTTCATAAACTGACATTCAAATACTACACTCTGAAAAAAAATTCTCATGTTTTTTTCAGTAATAAATAAATATTCATTAATTGTTATATCTACTTTTACTCAACTCACTTTAAAATACCTTCAATGATTTTAATTCAAAAGATTTATTTATTCGTAGTTTGTAGTCTTTAAAAATAACCGTGAGATATTTCTGAGAATTCAAATTTATTTCATTAAAGTAAACCTGTAAATTTTTTTAACTGAATTAAAAAAATTTAATTTTTTTTTATTAAGGTTATATGAAAATAGTTTATTTCATGAAATATGTACTAAAAAAAATTATTCACCCAAGAACAACATTCATAGTGATCAGTCTGTTTAGTACCATATTTATTCCATTCTAAGCCTCACCCCAAATTCTCTACTCATTTTTGTGAATAAATAAAGAGTAATATGATTTATCAATATCCGATTCTTGCAAATTTTTAAAAAAATTAAGGACTAATAAAAAGTGAATAATTAATTTATTTTACCAGTATTAAAAACATTTTCAAACCTGTAATTTCTCTAACCTTCAGAATATCATGTTCATTTCTCCCCATCCAACAAATTTGTAT
Organism: Trichonephila inaurata madagascariensis; assembly: GCA_019973955.1. Lineage (NCBI taxonomy): Eukaryota > Metazoa > Arthropoda > Arachnida > Araneae > Nephilidae > Trichonephila > Trichonephila inaurata. The sequence continues at coordinate 201,630 of BMAV01018713.1, read as the reverse complement.
GCCTGCAATTCTAAGTAACACTCGGTTTTCAGTAGCATTAATATTGGGGGGGGAGGGGGGAGTTATTTTTTAAGGAAGAAAAAAAATAACTTTTAAAAAATTTTTAATAATACTAAAAAAAA
>BMAV01018713.1:155619-201408 GCA_019973955.1 Trichonephila inaurata madagascariensis | reverse complement strand
AATTCATTCTAATAGATTGCACCTTATTACCCTTTTGTTTTTTTAAAAAAATAATCAATTAATTATCTAAATGTATTTTTATACATAACATTCAAAACATGCTTATTCAATATCAAAGATAATATATATACAGTTGGAACATGATTTAATGAAATATTCAGGGCTGAATATTTTATGTTATTTCGAGGTTATTTGTAATATCGGGGATTCCAAAAAGTACAATTTTTTGGCACTTATCTTTTGGAAATCCTATAATAAGTGACTACATGAAAAATGTCCAAGGTTAGAAATCACACTTTTTTTATTCAGCAGCTAAGAGTACTGATAGGCGATTATTACGCACCAGTTAATTGGAAATTTTAAAAATGTGTTTGTTTCCATGTTTATTTCTGCCATGTTTCACAAATTTTCTGCAAAACTGTATGTAAAACAAACCTTACTTCTCTGAAGAAAGAAAGCAAATGGTAAAATCTCTTAAAATATCCCCTGCCTTGTGGAATGGGATTTGATAAACGAATTTCCTGTCCTATTCAAAACTCATGCAGTAGGTTGCACTCATGACTCATCTACACCTATAAAGTCTAGTAATGAGTTGCACCCTTTGCTGTCAAAAATTGCTATTCACATGAATAGTCTTTTTCTGTTTGTGGCAAAAATGTCTTTTGAAAAGGAATCCAATCTTTTTTAATTTAAACAAATAAAAAAAAACTTCTTTGGTTATTGAAATAATTGGTTAATTCGGGTTTGTTATTTGTTAAATAGGGGTTTTGCCTCCTTTTTAATTGACAGGAAAGAAAAAAATTCGTTACATCAGGGTCCAACTGTGTATGTGTTTATATACAACCTCTATCAATAATAAGCAAAACTCTGATCTTGAGTGTGAAATAAAAATTTATATAAGTATTAAGAATTTATATATGAAGGTGTAATGGAGTGAGAAGCACAGACATGAAATGCAGTTTCAAAGTTTTTCAAATATACCATATTTACTTGAATCTAAGCAGCACTATTTTTCTAATGTTAATGCTACTAAAAATTGGGTGCAGCTTAGAATGGAAGGCAAAACATTTGTTGGGTGAGGAGAATTGAGTTTTCACCCCTTTCAAAAAGAAAAATGTAACCGTCCATTCTGGCCACTTGCATTAATGACTTATTCCATTCCGTAGTTTATATCCAATATTTAGTCTATCCTAAACATGGATGTCTGCTAGTGTTTAGAAATTTTTTTTTATACGCTTTCTTTTAGTCACCTAAACATCAAAGATATCGGTAATAGTATCAAGACGAGTTCACTATAACACAAGCGGGAAAAGCAAGGCAATTTTATGTGCGAGGAAAAAAATGGAAACAGAGTGGCGGCCACTGAAAATTTGATATGGATGAAACAAATGCACGTTGATGGTATAAGCAAAATGATATAATTTTTACTTGAAAATGTTCACCAGTTTTTAATAATTCTTTTACATCCTTCTATAATTCATTACTTTTAAAAAATGTTGCACAAATACATTGGATGGCAGGGAAGACGACAGCATGTGGAAAAATAGCGATGCCTACACCAATTCCGAAGTCAGGTGTAACAAATGGGAAGGATGAATAATTTTCATAACATGATACTCCTGGTTAGAGTAATTATGAGTTCATGTATGTATTTGGAAGTTTTTAATACTGGTCAAATAAATTATTAACTTATTTTTTCTCAAACATGTAAAGAATTAGGGGTGCAACCTAGAATTGATGACAACATTTTTTCACAAAAACATTTTAAGAATTTGGGATGCGGCTTAGAATCGAGTAAATATGGTATATCCCAATCCTTAAATCAAGTAAGCTTATCCTAGGAGAAAACAGAATGTATTTCCTCTCTTACTCTCTACAAAAATCATTGTAGTAAATGGAATCTAAAATATAGTTTATTTTATATGTATATTTTATAGCCAAAGGTCTTAGTATATTTAGATTTTCAATTTAGATCTTCAGATTTCTAGAGAAATAATTGATAAAATATTTTGTAACTTTGGGCATGTAAAGAGCATGTTTAACATCATATTGAACCTCTAACAAGTAGAAAAAGAGGAAAGGTAGTTTGATCAGTTTTTATTCTTAGAAACTGGAAATTGTGCCATTTGCACAAATAATTGTATACATTTTTGTAAAAGTATCACCTATATTTATGAAAATGTATAAATGTCTTTTAAAAACTAAAAAAATTTTAATGTTTTCCCTTTTATAATATCCAGAGTTTTATATTTACAAACATGCAGAAATATTGATAACAAGCAATTTTTCAAGAAAAGTTTCTTTTTGTATCAATGCTTATGTTTATTTAAATACTTGTATGATTATTTTTTCAGAAGATAAATTATTTTGAGTGAAAAATTGCAGTTGATAAAAGTAAACAAGCTATTTTTTTCATTTAACAAGTTATAAATATAATCTTCATGGAAAACCAGTGTATTTTTCATTTTCTTGATGTCATTAATAAAATATTTTACATGTAACAAGTTGTCAGGCATTGGGTTTTAAAACATGTAAGATTTAATTCTTCAAAATATATAATTTGTGTTCTATAATCTTTAGGTTGAACTTTTATCTCATTTTTCAAAGGAAAAAAAAATCTTTTCTCTTGCATATATAACATTAATTGAATACATAATAATATATCTTTTACTAAATTGTTTATTTCACATTTGAAGCTATTTGTTACGTGTCATACATAACAATTCTTTGACTGAACTACTAATTAAACTGTCTATAATAAATATTTTGTGTTTATTTTGTCAGTGTTCCATTTTTGTTTGGTTTTCCTAACTTGGTGATGAAATTAATTTGTTTTCATTTCTGGAAAAACAGTCAGTTTTATTGGAATCTTCAAAAAACCTCAAGATATTTATATCATTTGTAATTTTCTGATTTTATGTTAAATTGCTTTTCAAGTTAATTCATTATTTTAGATGCAGCTTCGGTGATAAAATTTTTAATTCCTTTTTAAGATATTGGTTTTGATTTGAAGAGAAAAATGATAGATGTATGCAATTGTAAATACAGTTTTTAATATCAGAATTATAATCAATATAAAAAGGAAAGTATGTACCATAAAATCTGGCGTATAACGCGCACCCCCATTTTTACGAAAAAATCTGAAATGTTTGTATGCATTGCTTTTATGTTTTAGTCATTTATTTGAGGTATTATCCCAGACTTTTGAAAAAATAGTATACTTTTAGAACTGCAACTTGTAGGAGTTGATGGAAGGAGGTGGAGGAAGGCAGATGTGTGTGAGCTTGGATAGGTTATTATATTCTTTCAACGAGAACTTCGTTGGGCGTAGTGTATTTAATTCTAATTGTCAGAAAAATAATTTGTCTATATTTTTATCCTGTTGTATCTGGCAATGAAAAAATATATATGATAGATTTAATGAGTTGCCTTAAAACTGTAGAACCAGATAGGGAAATAAAAATATAATAAATGAGTGAGCGGAATATAGATGTTCAGTATTTTCACCTTCTGAAATGGATGTAGTTTTATTGCTATAATTAACACCATAAACTCTTTTAGTTCAAAAGACAAGTCGTTTCTTTCAAATAAACAGTGTTTCGACACAAGTGCAAGTATTTTTTTTTTTTAATGCTCATCTCTTTTGTTATTTTTAAAGCTATTGCTTTTATACCCGGTGTATGACACGCACCCTTAAATTTCGATCTTATTTTTTGTGTTCAAAGTGCGCTTTATACGCCGGATTTTACGGTATTTTAAAATGAATGATTCCTATTATTCTTATTCTTGAATTGGGCTTATTTATATCCTGTAGATGTAAAGTTAATATCCTGTTAAGGGATATATATCTATCTGCAAGTCTAAATGTGTTGTTTTATAATCATGTGTATTCTTTTTTATTTTGCAGGGTATGGAAAAGATGAATTGTATCTTATCGTAAAAGTAATAAGTTATTTGTTTAAATGTACTGATGTTACAACTCAGATGGACAACGATTCGGTTTATAAATTTTTCAACGCACTTATCGTGAGTACAATTGAATATATTTTCAGGATTTATTCTTTTTCTTATATATTTATTATTGATAAGAAAAACAACTATTAATTTTTTCATTTATCTTGTTTTATTAAAATATTGTTTCATATGTATAAATACCTGCATTTACTAAAAATTTATTTTAAAGATGTTGAAATCAGTGTGTCTGTCCACATTAGCATTTTTTTTATGAGGTCTCTGTGAATATTCAAAGGAGCAGGTTTAAAATTGAAATAATCACTTTTCTTCATTGTAAAAATATATTTCAAGTCTATTATTAATCGGAAAATATTTTTATAATTAAGTCTTGCAATTAATGATTCAGTTTAAAATATATTTCATATTAACTTTTATTTGTATTTATATTCCTGGATTTTTCAATATTCAATTTTTGACATTATCAGTTTTCAATTAAAGCAATGAAGATATCATTATCGGAATACAATAAGGAAAGTGGAGAATAGTGTAAATAAGTTACCGATAAGTTTCAGAATGAAATGTATCAAGAGTAATTAATTTTCCTTGAGGTTGTTTACTTTTTTTTTCTTTGGAAATGTTTTTGTCTTCTGTTAAGAAATGAGATTCCACATTCTGAATTGTTTGTTAGGGGAAAAAACTTGTGTGTGTGTGATTGCAATATGAAATAAAATAGTTAAGAGTCCATATAGTTTTATAAAAAGATAAATTTTTTTAAATTAAGCAGCTTTTGTTAACTGAATTAGCTCTCCATTTTAACTTGAAAATCAAAAATCCATTTGGTATAAAAACATAGAAGGCAAAATATAATGTATAAAACAGAGGTAAAAAACATCGTTAATTTGCTTTTGGTTTATATACTCATGAGTTTAATATTAAACTTCATTCTTAATTAATATTCTAAGTGCAAATGCTCTTTAACTTAAAACAAATAACATTAATGAAATTATCATTTAGAATTCTTTTATACAAATGTGATGAATGAAGTTATGATTAAATTTCTAAGTTTCTTGTAATCTGGTTCAAACTAAGATGTACTGATTTTGAGAAGCGAAATTAAATGCTTATCTACCTATTTATTTTGAATAATTTTTTTTTAAAAAATAAATACTACTATTATTTCTAATGAAAAAGTATAAATAGTATTTTTACTGAGGAAATAAATATATATTTGAAACAGCTGTTTGAACAGAAAGTTTATAAAAGTCAATGTACATGCAAGATTGCAATATTCTACTCTTATCTGCAATAGGAATTAAAATAAAAATTTGACAAATTTTCTTTTATTTTCCAAAACAAAGTTCTAAATTGTTTTCTTAAATTTTAAAAAAATTGGGTGTCCCCCCCCCCCAAATAAGGGGGGATTAAAGGGTGAAATAGAACTTTTTTAGTATTTCATTATCCTTTTATTCCATGATTGTTCACTTTTATGCATTTTCACAAAATGCTCTTAAACTTGCCAACTATTTATATTCACAATCACCAGAAAGAAAATTGACAAAAACCGTTGCACTTGTTGCCATTAAGTTTTGGAAAAATTCATGCAATTTGTACTTGCATGTTGTATTTCATTGGCACTTTGTAAATGCAACTTCACTAAGGGAAGCATTTTTATTATTTTTTTCTACTTAAGCAACTTTTTAGAACTTAACTCATTTTGTGCTTTTCAATGTTTGTATTCTTTGTTTCATATGGCTGAATGATTTATTTCCGGTGATTGTTCTGTTTATCATGTTGTTTAACAAAGGCAAAAATATTTTTAAATGTATAAAGAAGGTTATAGGATGGAATTCGATTGTATTACCACATCCTAAAAAAGGAGAGGATATGCATTTCTCACAATGGCCAATATAATATGCACATCACCTTGTAATTCCAATAGCATGTCACAGATAAGAAATCAAGTAGCAGTTGCTCAAAATTTGTTTTCAAGTAAAATGTTCAGTGAATGTAATAAAAAGGCAAAAGTGTGTACTATTTATATCATTTCTTGTAGAACATAATCTATATATTTGACTGCAGGTGAATTGTCAATTCTCTTTTTGGAAAATATTTACAAAGTGTGATATTGCCAAGCTGTATGTGGTTTGATTAAAATATCTGCTGTGATTAGCGAACTAGCTTCCAGTCAAAAAGTATATGATTTAATACATAAAATAAGGTCCTTCTGGAGCAGCATCTATTAGCAGTAATGATCCAAACTACAAATCCCATCCCACTACAGCTACTTTGATTCTACAAAATGTCTAATTCAAAGTGACCTTTTTGCAATTCCAAATTTGATTGGAAATTACATTAGAGAAATATTAATTTGTAATGAATCAATTTTTAAAAATGTGAGATACCTTCTGAACATTGAATTTCTTTTATGGCACATAACGCTGCAGCAGTAATGCAAGTAGAGAAACGGAGTTGCTTCCTATTTAAAGAAAAAATTAAGAACTTAATTATGGCTTGCTTGTGTCATTTAATATCTTTGGCATCAGAAAAAGGCATTGCTTTCTGAGTTAGCACAATAAAGATGCCTCAAAAGTTTTTAACCCGCGATCACTCGTGCAAGGTGTTCTGTACATCAGTGCTCCGCAACCTTTTTATCTCTGCGGACCGGTCAACGTTTGATAATTTTACCGCTGCCCGCTGGGAGGAGGACATTGATTGTTTATATTTTGAATTATTTTGATTTATAGCAAAATGTATTTAATTGTATTTAGTACATAAAGAATATAAATGATTTAATAAAGAATTTAATTCTATTTAAATATGCCTTCAAAATAAAATACAGTTACACCAAAAAATAAAGTGATTTAACATTTTAATTTACTAGAACGTTAAATCATTGAGAACACTGAGCTTGTTTCTTTGCAATGAGACGGTTCCATCTGGGGGTAATTGGAGACAATGACACCCGAAGTGTGTTGCTTAAGTCCAGTTTATTTCGTTGCTTTGTTTTGGTTGCTATTACTGCACAAAACCCCGCTTCACAGAGATAGGTTGTCGGAAATGGCAATAAGGATTGAAGTGCTGTGGTGGCAATTTCAGGGTATTCTGCCATGACTTTATTCCAGAACACTGGCAGAGTTGTTGTCTCGAACGCAGTTTTAAGGCCGCAGTCATTTGCAATCTCCAGCGGTTGATCTTCTTGCACAGACATGCTATATTCACCCGATTTGTTGACAAATGGGTCGTAGATCCATTCCTTACCAGTTCGTGGGTCTTTTGTAGTTGGGAAGTAGTTTTGTAGTAGACAGATGATCATGCACCAACTGGGAGAAGGAATGTTCAAGCTCAGTCTCGCCTAATATCCCCGCTAATGTGTGAAACATGTCGAAAATGCCTCTGTTCACACGCCGTCCCCACAACTCCAGTTTGGCTTTAAATGCAGCTACTTTGTCTGCCAACTTGAAAACAGTTTTCATTTTCCCCTGAAGGCGCAGATTGAGTTCATTCAGCAGGTTGAATATGTCACACAGGTAAGCCAGTTTGGTGACCCATACCTTGTCACTGAAATGTGCTGCCAGCGGTGACTTCTTTTCTAAGAGAAATGTTTGCAATGGCTCTCAATTCAAATACTCTGAGTAGCGATTTTCCTCTGGATAACCACCTTATTTCTGTGTGTAACAGAAGACATCTGTACTCTGTGCCCATCTCCTCACAAAGCTGCTCAAACAGGCGCGAGTTAAGGGCATGTGCTTTGACGTAGCTGATAACTTTAACGACATCAATCAATACGCTGTTAAATTCCGGTGACCTTTTTCGCCTTGCTAGCACTTCCCTGTGAATGAGACAATGTGTAGATTCACTCTCAGGTGCAACTTCCTTTATCCGAGCAGTTAAACCAGACAGTCGTCCGGTCATGGCAGCAGCTCCGTCTGTGCATATGCCTACACAAAAGGACCATTTTAGTTGTCTTGATATATAACCATCCAGTGACTTGAACAGTTCTGCTCCTGTGGTGTTGGTTGGCAAAGGTAGTGCACATAACAAATCCTCATGCACATCCTCCTAATATAGATAGCGCACATAAGCAAGTATTGCCTTGTTGTCAATATCTGTAGATTCGTCAACCTGAAGTGCGTACCACGGTGATGCATTAATCCTCTCGAACAATTGCGCCTCAATGTCTTCGGCTATTTCCTCAATGCGCCTAGTCACAGTGTCAGCCGACAAAGGCACATGTGCTATCTTTTCCACAGCAGCCTCTCCTAGAAGTTCACGGCAAATGTCTTTAGTGGCAGGCAAGATTAATTCTTCACCAATAGTGAATGGCGTTTTAGCTTTAGCAATACGGTTAGCCACCAAATATAATGCTCTTAGAGCATTCTCCTTTATTGATGTGGTGGCCCTCATAAATTTCTTCTGTCTTTCGTGTTCCCGTTTTTTTCTTTCAAAATACTCCAGGGTGCTTGGCTTTCAAGTGGCGAAGCAGTTTTGAAGGTTTCATTGCTTCATTAGAGAATTGGTCGCCGCAAACTATGCAGAGCGGTTTTGGTTTGTGAGAATCACCTGTTCCAACAAAACCATATTTCAAGTAGGACTCATGGTATTGTCTGTTAAAAGTTACACGTTTCTTTGATATTGAAGAAATTTCTGTCTCTTCACTGAGCCTTTTCTTTTTCCGAAGGAAAATTTCTAACGACGTCTGTTTCGTACCCATTTTTGCTAATTTGTGGGTTAAATTTGTGCAAACACAATACACACTGTAACGTCGTCTCTCCCTCACATGGGATCGGCGTCTTTTTTGTGGAATCGACATTCACAAGTGCATTTGGCAGCTGTGTATTTGAGGGTTAAGGCGTGGCCGCCCCCGCAACCCCTTTTTGACACCCGAGGAATCTGATTCCACCGACTGGAGGATGAAACAAGAAAGCTCCAAGAGGGCCGGATATCCGAGAAAGGCGGGTGCTGCCCCCCCCCCCCTCGAATGGGGTGGAGAGAAAAGAATGCTTTGACCCGGGGGCAGCCGGCGAGAGAAAGTAGAGATGCTCTGCTAACTGAGAGAAAATAGTTGCTGTGTTTTTCTTTTCTTTTTGCTTTTTAAAACATTAAAAGATTTATGTCACTACCTTCGGGGGGGGCCCCTTTTTTTAAAAAAAAAATTTAATGGAACACAGATATTTTTAATTTGGTGTATAGAACTAGGAATTTAAATTCAGTTGGAATGAAACGGGTGGCCCGGTACCATTTGATCCGCGGACCAGGGGTTGCGGAGCACTACTGTACATCATAGCAACAAAAAAAAGCCTCCTAGGATTCCAAAAAGAATGCGCTGAACCACGATTTTTTCTGTAGCTGCACATTTTAGGTCATTAAACCTTCAAGCCAGATGCAATCGCTCTCGCTCGAACGATTGGAAAGTAACAACCTTCAAAAGTTTTTCTGGGGTACTGAGAACTCCCCGCGAGCAGTTGAGCATATGTATACAGTCTGCTCTGAATGTTTGGAAAATTATTAAAATATTATTTTTCCTATTTTCTACTATCCTTATCATTAATTACAAAGAATATTTATTACTGGTATATTGGTTTTACTTGTAGTTTATGAAAAAATATATAATTATGTATTTTAAAATGAAAATTTTGTATATTTAGTTTAAATTAATGTTAGTCTCATTTGTAGGAAATAAATTTAATAATTTTATTTGTATAATCTTGTACTTTATAAATATGTATCATAATTGACTTAAATTTTTATCATATTTAAATACACGTGTTAAAAGTTTGGGGTGTTCTCTACACCCCCGCAAGCAACGACGTTAGCAAAAACAGGTGCAAGTGACCCCGGGTTAATTTGTTAACAGGTTATATTTCTGTGATCACACTATTCATTATGTAATTTAATGGGCAATTTCATTATCTGGCAACATGATGTCATTAAGACTTTAGTCAAACAGATATATAATGTTGATTTTGTATGCTACTTTAATTTCTAAACTTATGTCTATTTGAATGCATTCAGAAAATATTTTTTGAAGTTTTAAAAATCCTCTGAGTGACTATAATAAATGTAAAAATGGTAAGAAAAAATGTAATCTTATTTTACATTCTTTCAAATACATTTTATTGTAATCCAATTGAAAAAACATAAATCAGTGGTGCACATAAAGCATAAAGTAGTCTTGTTATTTAAAAAATTGCTCTTAAGATAATATATTTCAACAAGTATTTTTAGTGCAAAACTTTTCCTAAAAATATAGATACTGAGAGGGAGGGAAGATATTACATATAATTAAGGCAAAACCAAAGCATTTACATAGAAGCTGCAAATGAAATGGTATGCAGGGATAAAGTTTCTAATGTTAGTAATAGTTACTCGTTAATCTCTAAGTGACATTTGTGGCAATTTAACATTAACAAGTAATATAAAAAATTTTAAAAAATTCAGTTCCTACTTTGTTAGAAAAATGTACTGGCGCCATCTGTTGCAGCTAGTCATAATGTCATCTGAAATAACGCAGAAAAATTTAAAAAATAAAATTTAATTTTTGAATTAATATTTGAAAAACTGTATTTACACCAAGTTTCATCCACTACAAGTTTAAAATAATGTGTTTGAGCTTGAATTGATGAATAGAAAGTATTTATTAACGATTGAAAATTTGTACAAGATATATATATAGGGAGAGAGAGAACTAATTGTGTAGGAATTGAAAAAGATTTACAGTACATGATAATTACAATTTTTATGGCAATAAGTTGCTAGTGCCTACATTGAATTTATTTCTATAATTTGCTGTAAATAGTTCTTTGCATATCAAGGTAATTATTTAAGAATTTCAAATATTTTTTTCAAAATTTACTTTTTTTCTGAATGAAAATAAATTCGTAGGTACATAGAAAAGAGGGAAGAATCTCCCTTTAGAGGGATAGTTCTTTGGTGATACATTTGATTTTTACTTATGATATACCATGTCAGCAACAATTTCCAATGAATTCAAAAGTTATATCAAAAAAATTTACTGCCAAGGGATGCATTAAATAGAAAGTTTAAAAATCCCTAATTTAGATGTTTGGAAGAAAGAAGAAATTTTATTTGATTAAAACAAATTAAAAGACACACAAGATTTTTTGCATTATTTTTCGAACGTAGAAGTTTTAAGTATATTTTAGAGAATATTATTCAAAAATAATTTTTTCACCACACAGTATCCTTTTAATTTAAAGTATTGTATTAGCTGAAATTTTTGTTCTTAAAATTGTTTACATATATTTTTTAGGCACATAGCCATGAAGACCGTACCTTAAGCAATACGTTGATGGCTTTGTACAGAATGTGGATGCAATAATTTTTTTTTCCATTCCATGTAAGAACATTTGTTTAAAAAAGTGATTTATATTCTTTGTGAATACATTATGTTCACTTGTAAAATACATAATTTGTATCAACATTTTAGCAAGTTTCATGTACTTCATTGATAAATAAATTTTCTCTCATTTCATGAATTCCATAACTGTATTGTATCAGAACACATTCAACAAAAATATGAATTCAAGCCAATGATTCAGAGGAAATCCAATAGATTTTATCAGTTATTTTTAAATAATATAGCTTTTTAATAAAACTTCTTTAACATAAATTAGTGCTTTTTGGTTATAAGGGCTATGAAACTAAACATTATAAAACGTCAGATTATAGCAGATATTCGTGGCTAATATTTTAAGTGGCACTGTTGTCAAATATTCAGCCATGTAACAGTTTTTATTATATGTAGCTGGTGCTATTTTCAGATATTGTCTGTTAATAGTGGATAGTGTTAAGCATGTCAAAAAAATACCATATTCTGGTTTATATTAGTTACAAATATTTGAAATAGATAAAATTGATGAAACCGTATCATAAAATTTTTATCATTGTGCCTGTAAGTAATGTATCATATTGGATAGTATCACCAATATTCATGGTGGTGACAGCTCAGAAAAGTCTCCATAACAGATTACTCAGAAATAAATGTTACTAAAATTATTTTTTATGCAATTAATTGAAACTTTTAAAAAAACTCTTTAATTGTAATAGAAATTGTTACTTAGATAAAATTAAGTGTAATGGTGAATAATACTTTAAAGCATTATACCACCAATTGAATTAACAATGAATGTGAAATTAATGAAACATCAACTGTTGTTTGTGAATGATGTCTTGAGTGGCAACTATGTTACTAATTTTTAAATATTGCAGTCTTTAGAAAATATAGTTAAAAAACCAGCCCCCTCATTGCATAACTAAATTCAAAAATTCAACTTGATAGTAAATTAGAATATTATTTTCTAGTTCCAAACAAACCTTTAAATTACAACATAAGCTGCTGAACTCTCACCAGATATAGTAAACTACATTAAAAATATTGGTATAATAGTTGCAAAATTTAAATACCAATTACACCATTAGGGGGGAGAATTGGGAGTTCGCAAAAAATTATTGCCACTAGACCAGAGGATAATTGCGGAAACAATATCTTAAATCATGAAAGAGTGTGTGTGCACCAAGGCTCAATTCTCAGACTGGTACTCTTTAACATCTATGTCAATGATATTCATACCATTAATACACACACTTCACTTTGTATGTATGCCAGTAGTACTGCCTTACTAACACAACAGAAAAATCCCTAACTTGTAGTTTGCATTCTCAATAGATACCTGGCTGTCTTGAAGGATGGTTCTCGGAATGAAAAATAGCACTCGATGCATCTAAAACAAAAGAAATATTTTTCTTTTGGAGAATTTAAGTATCTTGGTGTTATTGATAAAACCTCACTTTCAAGCAACAAATTACACAAGTAAAAAAAAGTTTTGATACTGTGCATAAATTCCACGCATTTCTAATTTAAATCCAGTTTATCTGCACACTGATCCTAAAGCTACTACTGTCCTGACTTATGACCCCTCCCCTTAGGATCATGCAGCTAAGTACAGCATTATTAAACCTAAAAGTTCTCAAAACATAATTCTGAGATAAATTCTAAATGCTAACTGGTTCATAAGAAATTCTGACTTCAGAACAGTGAACAAAACTTTTACTATTAGACAAAGCACCTGTAAATACAGCAACAGATAATTCTACAAACCAATCCATACAATAAATTGAAAGATACATGCCAAATCTCAGCTTTCCATAGACCTCTAATTATATTAGCCAATTTGGCTTCTATGCAGTTTTCTATGACTTCATATTTTTACCATGTAAAAATTTAGAAACGTTTTCTCTTTGATTAGCAAATTGGCTTACTTCAACCTGCTACCCTTGTTTTAATTAGTTATTCCACTTCCAAAACCTACAGTATTTTTACTGGCAATTTGTCAGCTAATCACAGATCTTCCAATGATTTTCAACAAAATTTTTCTTGCAAAACATTACAATCAGCTGCATCTGTATTGGCTCAGCCCACCTAACTGATTTTTAAACTGCATAATTTGGTAGCTTTTTTAACAACTCAGCATCAATTAAGTTGAGTGAGTGAACATTAACCTCACACTATTCAGCTACACAAGGGCTTTTCGCGACAGATTTAATAATTTTAAACCATGGTCAATTGACAAGGACACCAAAGCTATAGTCAAAAGTTTTATAAGTAATGGTCTGAAATTAAATTTCATTTTGTTCAGTATACCTGGAGAGAGGATCATTACATTAAAATACTTGCCATTCCTACACGATTCAAAATGCATGAGCAATTTCTTTCAGTTGATGCAATTTTATCACCTGCTAAACAAGTTTTTTAAATGTGAAAACAGATTTTGTCATAAATCATGAAGAATTTTGTGATGGACAGTTTCAATGTTTTTTACACGTCAGGAATAATGTCAACAAAAAATTAAGAATGAGAATTGTAAATTTACATAACTCTTGTCAGAGAATAGCAAGATTCAAAGATCAATCAGAGACAGGGAAATCTCATTTAAAAGAATTATTCTGTTTTATGGGTGTTAACATATTACACAGTTCATCAAAAAGATTTCCCAAATGCATGAATAGTGGAAAGCTGTTCCCAGGCACATTAAAACAAATGATGACAGTATTTGGTTATGTCATGAATTGGCTATAGTAAACACATAAGTACTTTATATATATATATATGTTATGCTCTTCTACAAAATATGTACAATGTGATATTACACTTCAAAATTCTCAGGTGTCATCATATTTCTACTAAAATAAATGCACAACTCAAAACACTTTATACTTCATTTTACTGTGAAGTTTTAAATTGGAATTGTGCAAAAGAAATCACTTGTAAAAATTCAAGTATGGGAGAAGAAAAAAATTGATAACTGAGGAAGGACTTCACAAAATCTCAAAATGTAACTAGGTTTTATTGCATTTGATTAATTAGATGCCAACTGAAAATTGATAAAAAAAAATTTATCAATAAGCTTTTGTTTATGGTGTTATTCAATAAAAAAATTTCAAGATTTGAATATAAACAGTTTTAAAATATGTTTAGGAAGGAATAATTCATTTTAGTTATCATTACGTAAAATTGAACTTGCATTTTTTTTTACATACAGAACAAAACATATCACTTTTAGTTTTCAAATAAGCATTAGTATATATTAAATATCTATGAACCATTTTTCATTCTTCCATAATTGTAGATGGTTTTCTTAAATATGGTTTTTCCTTATTGTAAAAGTACAGTCGAAAACCCCTCTATATTGCGAATTTTTTTATATAACGAACTTTTTCCTGGAACATTTCACGATTTTCTTTGTGAAATAACCTCTCTATAGCGAAGTGTGTTTTCTATATAATGAACTTTTTCTTTTGTGATTCAATTTTTGTTCTCCCTTTTAAGTATTTCTGAAAAAATTTCAAGTTATTCTCTCTTTAATACATTTTATAGTGGTCATAAATCTTGGAACTGGTTTTATTAGATCCTTTCTATAGAGTTCTAGACTTTTCATCCAAGAAGTGTAACCTTTAACCCCCCATTGCCCAGTTCACTAGAAACATCTTTGATATCCTCTTTCACCCTAAGTGAAGTTGTCCAGTGTCCCCGTGTTCTAATTATAAAATAATGTATGTTTAATATTACTTGTATGATTTAAATTATAAAATGTCCTTAAAATTCATTAATTTTAGAATAAAATCATTTTCTTAATATTGGAAATACAGTGAATTCTTCGACATTCTTTTTTTCTTGTTTTCCTTTTTTGATGGGTAAGATGTATAAAATAAACATATATTAATTTTAAAAAAGTGTGATTAATTTCTTTTTTTAATAAATTTGTTTTATGTGGTTTATAAAGTATATTAAAAGATGAACTTCTATATAACGAATTTTCCATATAACGAACTTTTTTCTGAGACTTAGCGACTTCATTATATAGAGGTCCGACTGTATATTTGTTTAAAATTCATTTTTTAGCTTTTAATTTCAAATATACAACAAAAACATAAGAAAATTCCTTTCTTGAGGGTTACCACTAAACCTACCACAGCAGTTAAATGACAGCTTTTGAAACAAATCAAAATTAATGTAATTCCAGGTATTCATTTATATCTTGAACTAACTGCACCATGGATAATATGCAACTATTTAATTTTTTAATACATCTTTTTCTTCAAAATCATATGTACTCTATTGTTATCTACTGTGAGGGGTCATTTGACCACTGGAAAGTATATGAAATTTTACAAAGTTATCTGTATTGAAATCTCAAACTTCCAAGAGAATGCTAATCCCGTGTTGATGGACAGTTTAATGACTGGTGGAAACCCCTACATGGTAAAATAACCAACATTCAAATATTTCTAAATTTTTGGTGGTCAGTTGTATTTTAAAAAAGCTACAAATTTTTAGTAAATAAAAATACTTTTGATATAATTTTTGTGTATTTTATTATTAGTGAATTTATTCAAACACAAATTACCTCTAAATGTCAAATCAAAGGAAATTGTTGGAAGAAATAGGCATGATTTGAAATAAGTGAAGAAATTCCCGAGAGAGGATGATGTAAAACAGATTGATTTCCACTCCACCCCCCTTTATGTATCAGCGTGACATCAGGGACCCCCCAAAATTTTGAACACCCCTCCCTAACTCCCAACACATGGCTGAGTGATTTAAAGGTTCTTCAGTAGTCCGAAGACTGCCTCTGCTATTTATAGACTTTTTTTAACACTTTATTGTTTTCTTAAAGAAAATATCTAATTATATATGTATATAAAAATATTACAAAATACTAGTTTCTAATAAATAAATAATATAGGCACAGTTCGATTAGGAAATAGAGATGGGTGCATTCATTATTGTATTCCCATGCTATATGAATTCAGTTCTTAATCTTTGCACGTGTTTCTGCTAAATATTTTTTGAAAATATTACATTTTAGTATTGGCTATGTAGTCTTGATCAAAATACATGTTCTTGTAAATATTTTAATTGAGAACAATTTAGTGATCTAGTCTAGGATGACACATCTTTAAATTTTTCCACAAAGTCTTTGAGAGTCTGTAAAAGAGGATAATCTTAACTTTTGACGAGAGACCTTCATGAACCCCTGGAGGTCAGTGGATCACAGTTTAAGAACTGCTGGTATAAATTATTTATTGGCAAATTCCAAGCAATTTGACACTGATAATGAAAAACGTAATTATGTGTAGGGGATAAAAAAAGAGTTCTGTTCCAAAGAGGAATGTCAAGAGAAACAGATCAAAATATTAAACTTCAATTAATGGAACTGTTTGGGAAAAAATTTAAGATGGTTCTGAACTTGGAGGATCTCCGCTTCATACCATTTTTGAAGAAATACGGCCTAGTAAGGAGTGCATTTTCAATAAAATGTAAAATCAGCGATTACAAATAAATTTAACTTGAATAGCGATATCTATTGAAATTACTGAAGTAAATTCTAGTGTTTTAATTTCTATTTGATAAACTCTGTTTTATAATGAACTGGAAAAGAATATAACATTCATATGGAAAGAGGTTATTTGACTGCTATCAGTAGAAATGGGTATATATAAAAAGTCAGGTTTAGTGTTAAGAAGAAACATATTTTCTTACATTATGGATAGTCATATAAGGATATAGCTTAAAAGTATATAGAATTTTTATTCAATATTATATCATAGCAAGCAATATTCATATTCTGATAAACAAAATGTGCTTATTCTGGAAATATGTGACAAAAGTACATTTCTAATTTGTATATAAGATGCGCAGAAATTTTTAAAGAGCCTGTTTTTCACCAAAAACAAACATTTTCAAATATAATTTGTCATTTAAATTCTTAAAATGCTTTTATCAAGCATTTTGTTTTCTTAAGGTTGAAATACTTATTCAATTGAACAACTCTTTAATGCAATTTATTCTAGTATTCTATTTTTTATATACTTTAGTAATATTAAAAAGAAACAATCAGTTGCTACAACAATATATAAATGTTGCAAATCTTTCACATAAATTTTCATAAAATAATACAACAAAAATTACCATTAAAGCTTAAAAGTACTAGTTTGACTCAAAAAAAAATATATAACAGAAATGCAGAGAATCTCGGAAATAAGAAACTTTCAATGAGAAACTCTCTGTAGCAGAAAGAAATACTTACATAAAAGAAAACTAATATAATTTCTTTTTAAATCCATAAAATATGCACACACAAGATGCCAAATTATTTTTCGAATGTAAAAACTTTAATTGAAGAATTTTAAAAAATGAAAAGATTAAATAAAAATACAGTTTAATGAAATAATATATGGTTAACTTTCCTTTCACTTTTATTATTGTCTGAAATATACATTTCACATTACAACAAAGATCATTGTCTTTCAAAAATATAAATTGCTTACCTAAAACAAGCAATAAACATAGCTTTAATGATTATAATGTACAATCAAAAATTTTCTGGACATAATTGATACAATAGTTTAATTATACTAGGATGGATCATTTACAACATGCAAATTAAGAAATCGTATTCCTAAATAGTGTTGGAAAAATTTGGGAGTTGTTTAATATACAGTCCATCTTAATATTTGTTTGAATTGAATAAGTTACAGGACAAATTTTGATGCAATAACCCAACCTCCCCAATTTCTTTTCTTTTTGTCCTGGTTGAAAATTATGCAGATGCATTGCAAATATCCTAACTATGAAACATTTAAGCAACGTAATGGTACTGATTTGTATTATCCAAATCACGTTGGAGATAGTCTCGATCAATCAAACTTTCAACACGCTTTTTTAACTCTGAAGGTTTAACTGGAAACTTAAGCTGATCATACAATTCTGTAATAAGAAGATTGTGAGATGAGGTCTTACGAGTTTTCATTATACGCACTATGGCTGCATCGATTTGGTATTGACGATCCTGGAAAACTCTCTCCTGAGTAATAGAATGCTCTTCTTGGGTTTCCTTCATCTGTATTTGGTTTATTTTTATTCGATAAAGCTTATTTTTAAAGTCTGAATTAAAGACAAATTTATCTTTTTCTTCTACATCTTTACCTCTTGGAACTTTCTGAAGAACTCTAGCTTTACCACATGCTAAAGATTGGAGAGTTCTTTTTAATTCACCATCTTCAATGCCAGTAGTTTGTTTTATCTCTTCAAAAATATAGGTATCTCTTTTGTTAAACATTAAGAGAACTAATCCTTGGAACAAGGACACTTGAAGTTCTTTATTACCAGAAGGAAAATTTGCTTTCAACACACAATGACCTAAACTTGGCTGCCACAGCAATTTACGTCCACTGTGCTTCTTTAGATAAAAATCTTTAAATACATCTTGACATATTAGCATATCTTGAGGCATCTGTACTTCGCATGGCTGATAAGTAGGCCAATATCCCATGGTCAAAACACTGACTGTCATATCCATGGTGACAGGAGCTCTCACATGCATCATATGCTGTTTAAATGCAGTCATCAATTCTTTTGATATTTCCATATCTTTGAACATACCTTCAAGTTTACTGGTAAATGCTGCACCACACTCTTGTTTCAATTTGGACAGCATTGACTTCTCTGCATCTACTGATGCACTTTTTCCAACAAGCAATCTTTTGGCTAAATCCTTCTTATAAAAAGCTTCAAATACATCCTTTCCATGGATATAGCGAAAAAGAACCATTATTTTATCTAAAAGCATTTCTAATTCCTCTTCAGTGGCTTCCTTGTTTCCTGCACGCAGTTTTACATCAAGATATTTGGCAATCAATTCTGCTGGTTTGTTTGGTCTCTGATTAACAAAGTGCTCAAAGGCTTCTTTTAGAGTGTTTACGAACTTTTCATTCTTTTGAAAACATTGGTTTACAATAACATCCATGCGATCTTTGAACTCTAAAAGCTCTTGAACCATAGTTTTGTCCTTCTCAGGATTACTAACAATTACACGGCCTGTCTTTTTAATGTAGAGATTAAAATGTGAGCATAACTGAGAATGACCATTTTTAACTCTAGAAAACAAATCATAGATTAATTTAAGATCATTTAATCGATATTCTTCTAAAAGTTGGTCTAGACCTTTTTGCAAAAGAGGAGATAAATGTTCACCAAGAAGTTGTTTTTCAACACACTGAATCAAGGGCTTCTTAGTAGATTGATCCAAGTAGTGAAGTAATCTTTCCCATTCTTCATTCAAACGTTTGTCTACATGTTTGAGATATAATGGAACTTCTATTTCTTGCATCAAACGTTGGCCTTCTGCAGCATATAACTCTTCAGTAGTTTTCAGGAATTGAACTTCAAAAACTTCCTGATATATCTGTAGATCCAGCAACATTCGCAAAAGATTCTTCAACAAGCTCCTATCAACAGTCTGTCCATTTCTTTCATGACCAATGAGTAATAATAAGCCTTCAACAGTTCGATTTTGGATAAGTGGGTGAGAAAGTATATGTAATCGAAACATATCTAGTCCCATATCCCAAAGAGAAGAAATTTCCGGAGTTTGCAAAATATAAGTGCGATCTAGAAAAAGAAATATACTTCTAATCATTATCATTTGTCTGCAATGATCTTGCCAGAATTCATTCATGAGTTTTAAAAAGTAAACACTATCCATTGATTCTGGGAGGAACTGGTCCACATTAGACTTTATGTGGGCTTCACACAAGCCACGTAAACCATCATATAAAAATGAAGCCATACCATTAGAACAGAGATTTTCAACAGCCTGGTACAACTCTTCCTGAGATGTACTGATTGATTTAGAAGTCTGTATGGCAATGACAGCATTTTTCAACTTTTCCCAAGTTTGCTGCTTATAGTTTTCAGGCAATCGGGGTTTTTCAAAATTTTTAATGACTAATTTCTTGGTTGAACCAGGTCTGTTAATCAATGGTGTAGCATAAGGGTAGTTTGATACAGAAGAAAGTCCGTATCGTTTAGGACTGACCACATCACTCATGTTTTCATGCAATTCTCTTTTCGTCTTCTTAACTGGCCAATTTGACTCCACCTGTAAAAAGAAAAATTTAGAAATGTTGATTATGGATCAAAATAGCACAATTTAATCAAATTCCAAAAATTTATTCAGTTAAAACAGTGATTTCTTCATAAAACTAGCCATCATTAATTTCCTAATTAAAATTACATTTATGGTTCAGAAACTTTATTTTAGAGATTATTTTAATCTATTGAATTGGTATCTCTTTTTCAGTCGTGTTTCATCAAAAAAGTGCTCTAGTGGTCATCAGATTCTCAAAATCAATTCACAGTCATGGAAACATTCTTACAATCGGTACTTAAGTATTAGCATCACCGCAGCAAAATTGGCACCACGCAAATTGTGCTATGATATCAAAACAACAAAGATTCGAATGTTGTTGAAATATGAAAATAAACTAATCAATCAGATTTTGGTGGAAAATTGCATTATTCACATGGTGCCAATTTGTCTGCGGTCAAGCTAATGCATAAGTACCCAATAAAACACCTTAAAAGAAAGCCAAATTCATTACTTATTTAATGAATAAACCTGAAAACCAAACTGAAACTTAATATTGATTTGCTTTATAATAGTTAAAAATAGGAAATACTGTTTTAGATTTAAAAGTAGGAAAAAAAAATATGAGTAAATATTTTTGAAGTATATCTCAATATAATCAACGTTTATTTTATAAAGCCTATAAAATAATTCAGGATACATTACGTTAAAATAAAATATGTATTAATTGGTTTGAATGAACAATCGTTTTAAATCTGAGGCAAAAAATCAGCTGTAAAAGATTAGAAAAACAAAAGTAGTGCTTAAATGTAAAATTATCTTAAAAGAGTATTTAAATTGATTTTATTACAAAACGAAATTAAGAAAATCCATTAAGATAAATAATAGTTAAATTTGTCATTAATTGAATATAATTAATTTTATTCAATTTGGACATTGAATAAAATTAATCAAATAATTAATATTATTTGATTAATTTTTTTTCTTGAGATTTTTTTACATCAGTGATAACCAAATAGAATTCCTATAACATTGTTGTTGTTACTAATGCCACCTGATCGGCAAAGGCCAGATCAGGGCCCACGAAATTCATCATGGCAAAGGGCTAAGTGATGCCTGCCATTAGCCATAGCTTTGAGCACCATACAGGTGACAGAACGATTTAGCTCGGTTTCACCCCAATTTTGAGGGAGAACACCCTGGGGGTGGTCACCTCCCACCTCTCTTCCCCTTCCACCAATCTCACAAGAGGACTTGCGACTCAACGGCTATTTAAAGTACCCCAATGCTGCGAAGGCACTATACATTTACAAACATCCAAGTCTTCCCTGGGATTCGAACCCATGCCCAAGAGAACAGCAGTCAGCATTGCTAAACACTATACCAGATGGGCGACTCTGTAACATTATATTCTTTTAGTCACTTTTATAATACTTGGGACCAATGACTGATGAACAAATTTCAGCAAAATAATTTTGGACCTTAAAACAACACATTTTAAAATTTTACACTACTATTTTACCCCTCCTCCCAAGAATTAAAATATAAAAAAAAAATTTAGCTATTGCTTTACATTTATGTAACTAAAAAACCCAATTTTTTTTTTACATCGACACTAATGAATATAAATTTTACAAGCATGATTAATCTTTCTGACATATACACAAATTTAAAATGTATTACATCACTAAGATAAGGATAAAAAAAAATTAAACTAACTACAATGTAAGAGAAAGAAATAATGTCCTACATTATTAATTCAAAATATAAGAGAGAAATATATTTAATGCATACAAATAAATTAATAAAAGTGAATTCCTGAATTCTTTTAGGAAGTTGTACCAACAATATGTAAATTCATCAGGACCATGTAAATCCCTTTTCTTTTTCATCATACATTCACAGCCACTTATCACCAAATGACATGCTGCTTGGCACCCTCTAATCAAGCATTTTTATGGTGTTCAAAACATAATTGAGTTCTTAAAGTTATACATGTATTCCAATTCTAAAAATCCTCTATGAATAGTTTTTTCTACACTCAATTTTTAATACAACTTTTTTTTAATCTGAAATAGTGAATCACTCCTAATTATAACCAAGTATTTGATGTGCTGTTCATCATAACAGTTAATCATTCATTATATTCCTGAATGGGATTTCATTTGAAACTGCCATCACTAGCCAAACTTAATAAATTCTCCATTTCTATTTTTTTAATCTAGTTACAATTTAAGGAAGGGGTTTACATTTTTGCTCTCATACACCAAATTTCTACCTCTGAGAATTCTTTTTCTTTACCATTTTGTACTAGAGCAGGGGTTGTCCAACACGCCGGGTGCATATGGCCCGCCAGTACGTAAGTTGCGGCTTGCTGACTCTTTTTAAAAAAATTTTAAATATCGGACTTTTAAAGTTTTTTCATTTTGAAATATATTTGAGGGAAAATTTATATATAATGTATTTGCCTGTTACCTGTTCTTGTTTTAAAATAAATCCTTTTTGATAATAGAAATGTCCTTTAGATTAAAATAGATTTATATTTTATCAAACAGTTACATTTGATTTTACCATAATAAATTACTTTTTTAATAAATTTCGAATTGCATTATGCATATCCTTTACTATGGAGATGGTACACGATACTCTGTGTGTGTGACTTTAGTTTCTCCTCCTTTTCTGTTTGGAGTGCCCAAAAAGTAAGAGGCAGTCAGAGATGTTTTTTAAAGTTTAAAAAAAATATTCAGCATGGTAAAGATAAAGGACAATGTATACTTAATTGTTCATGTGTGTGAATATATGACAGCACTATCAAATTTCAACAAGGAGTAACGAAAGATCAATTCAATCGGAACACCATAATTTTCAATAAAATGGCAACTGTAATATTTTAAACATTAGTTGATCCACATTGCATTATTATATTATATAAACATTACTACATTATCTATGTCTGTTTACATGAAAAATAATGAAAACAATAATAATTCATTCTGTTTTAAATTTTCACTCCAACAAATGTTTTTTTGTTTCGAAATCTGATATAAAGGTACATATTTTTTATGTGCGGCCCGCAAGGTCATTTTGGCTGGACACCCCGTACTAGAGCAAAAGCAATGATTCCCTGTTCCTTACAAATCCAGCAATTGTTTGAATGTGAAACTACCAACATTATTCAAAATATACATAAAAACGATTTTGTGCTTATACTTTTGTAACATTCTTCAATTCCATGGTTTGGAACAAAATTTAAAACAGAATTTTGTGGACTATGATTTTAAAAGACAGCAAATAATTATTCACATGTGACTACAAAGATACTAATATAAAACCAATTTTTAAACTCTTTTTTCAAAATTGAACTTAAACGTTACTTTGCACTTAAGCATTTGACATGCACTTTAACAAACATATTTAAAACTATTTTAAACATTTTGAATGAAGATTAAATGTTATTGCTAAAAATAATATTAACTTTTATAAAGGAAAAAAGATACATACTTGTTATTGAAATAGGTTCAAAAGTGACATATATTTCAATATTAATAATAAAATACATCAAGGAATAAATAAAATGTTAAAGATATTTAATGTGTAAATTTAATAAATCAGGATGAAACTTCCGATAAATTAATGTACAGAAATATAGCTAATTACCTACAATAAAATTTTCATCGCTTCTATTACATGCATTTTAATCTTACGTTTTTTTTAAAAAATGCTACTTCTCTTTCGTAAACAGGCAAATCTGAATAAAAAAGTTAAGAATTTTATGAGTCCTTTATTAAACAAAGCATGCATATACATAAAAACTGAATAATTTAAAATTAATAAATTTTCCCAAAGACATACCGTAAAGTCTGGCATATAACATACACCTATACTTTCAAGCTCCATTTTTTAATTTTTAGGTATATTCGCCATATAACGTGCACTCCCTTCTTAATGAAAGAACCTGAAATGCATGTATGCAAAGCTTTTATGTTTTGAAGTCATTTATTCCAGGTATTATCCAAGGCTTTTGAAAAAATAATATACTTTCAGAACTACAACCCTTTAGATTTCTTAGGTATGTCATTTCTTTCAAATAATTAGTATTCTGATCTATGTAGAAGTCTATTTTTTTTTTTTTTTTTGATACTCAACACTATTTTCATTTTTTCAGCTTTCATTTTTATACCCGACATATAACATACACCCTTAAATATTGGTCCCATTTTAGATATAAAAGTGCACATTTTATGCCAGATTTTACAGTATTTATAGTTATTCCACTATTTTAATATGTTTTCAATTTCACCAGTACAGGAACAAATAAATATTTTTAACCACTTACACAAAATTGAACAGTGGGAATTTATGTATTATACCACTGACCAATTTCATCAAATCAAAAAACATTGCTAAATGCAATGATATGCAGCCAGCAGTGAAAAATGCATCATTCCCACACACATGTTGAACCACAATAATAATAGTGATGACATCATTTGGCAACTTCTTTTTATTTTGACAAAATTTTGGTTGAAGGTACAATACATAAATACCTGAATTATATAATCATCAATAATACAAGCTTCTGTAAATTTATATAGCATGAGTTAATAATAAGCTACCAATTTGATCCACTTCCAATAAGATCATTTAAAATAAAATTTAAAAATCCCTTGCTGTTTCATTTGACAGATAAAAAATCCTTAGTTAGCATATTACATAGCTTAAATTAGCATATTTTTTAAAACAGGTTAATTTACAATATACCAGTAATTGAAAGTACTTCTTCAGGATACTAAAAGCAGAATCAAAGAAATCTCTTATTAGCTCTCAATGTAAAAAATTATAAACTTCTAAAGTCTTTTTCAATTAAAATAAATGGTACTTGCGTATTGTTGCAACAATCGCCAACATTCAAGAAAACTCACCAGGCTGGCAAACACAATTTCACGTGATGTGTGCTTTGAATTGGCAATCATGTGCTTCGTTTCATATAATGTTGCCAATAGGTTATGATAATACGTAAGTACCAAATAAACTTTCAATGCTAATAGAACATTAAAACTAGCATTTCAATATAAAACCATATAAACCAGTTCTTTGCATTTCTGTGTAACATAGATGTTACTTTTATAAAAATCCATTTATTGTAAAATCCGGCGTATAACGCGCTCCTATACCTTCAAAGCCTCATTTTTTAACTTTTAGGTATATTCACCATATAACACCCACCCCGTTTTTAAGGAATGAACATAGACGTGTGCAATTCTTTCTTTTATGTGTTTTGTGTATTTACCCCTAGTTATAGAAAAATGGCATCCATTTAGAACTACAGCCCTTTAATTTCTTATGGAATGCTTTTTCTTTCAAATAAACAGTTTTGATATAATGTAGAAATCTAATTTTTTATACTCCTCTCTTTTTTTTTTATTTTTAAAGCTCTCATTTTTATGCTCGGCGTATAACGCTCACCCTTAAATTTCAATATTATTTTTGTGTTAAAAGTGCACGTTATACGCCGGAATTAACGATATACAAAATTAAGAAAAAAATATCCGTTACATTTGTTGTATTAGGCATGCATATTCTCGAATACTTATGTATCATACCAATCATCAACCAAATTCTTCAAGTGAAAAGACATTGAAAAATGGCACAAAACAAAACCCATTTCTGAGTAAGTTCAAAAACCATACCAATGACATCATTTGGCGACATTTTAACTGGTCCAATTGGTTGATGTAGTATATTATGTACAAGTGTATCATTCTAGAAGTATTCAAACCAGTAACAAAAAACAACAACTTTTTTTCTACAACTTACACTACATCTTCAGATATTATCAAAGTTAATACACGTTATTCATATATATTTTTATACTTTCTTTGACATGGTAAAATTTTTTATTATTCATTCATTCATTCAATCCCTATATGCGATCAGAATTAATTAGAATCAATAACTCAAATGGCACAAAAATGCATATAATCAGTTATTAAAAAAAACTGTAGAAATAGATTTACTTTCAAAGCAAAAGGACCAAAAAACAATTCAGAGAATAGCTTAATAACATAGAAATACCAATTCCTTTATTTCACCACATATATTTTACAAATATTCAAAAAAGATTTTGGAAAGCATTTTTAATATTGTATCATATTTCTTCACTCTATGGCTGTTGCAAAAGTATTTGTTCCTAAGCAGATAAAAATTCTTGAAACATAACTGTTGAAAACATTAAACTATATATTATTAAGCATGTAGTTAAAAAACTACATAAAAAAAAATAGCTACTGATAGCAAAATAAAAAGGGAAAGAAATATTAATGTAAGGAGAAAAAGTAAAGAAAAAACTACTATTATAGTTTGTTATCAAGACAATACAACTAAAGTTAAATAAGTACCAATTCATTACCTAAGAAAAAAATTATAATAAAAAGTAATAAGCATTTAATTTTTAATTGATTTGTAAAGTAAATATCACCAATAGATTTTTCTTCCTCCTGCAAAATTTTTACACGACAATCAGTGGTCTAATATAAATAAAGGAATGTGTCAAAGCATTCCAACCCTATTTCTCAAAATTTTTTAAGAAAAGCATCTTGATTTTTTTAAAACTTTTTCTCCATAAATATTTAGGAATGACATTATGCAGGTGCTATGGATTTGAAAGTACATACAACTCGCATTATTTCATATTTTAGACTCCCTCCACACACACACACACATATATATACACAAAATTTTTCTTTCTTTTTTTTTAAATTTTTGTATAAATTCCCTTCAACAATAAGAATTTGAACTGTGCATGGTTCCCTTATAAATTTCAGTTTTAATCAAAAAGCACAATTTTGTAATATTACATTTAATTCCATATATCAATATTCAATATAAATTTTGGTATATCAGATATAAACAATAATTCAATATTAAACCAAGTATCTTTAAAAGAAAGAATTTTATCATTATTTTTAATTCTTACACTTAGAAAAAATTGAACAACCCTTCTACCACCAAAAATTTTCTAAACAAAAACCAAAAGTAAACATTAACAAAAAGCATTCCAACTACAAACATGATTGTTCTATATTCTTTCGATGTTAGGTTTCATAACTGTTTCATTCTCAAAAATCATTTCATTACGGTCAAAAATATCAAGAATAAAAGCTGTTCCATCGAATTCTATCAAAATTTTTTAAAAACTAGCATCCAAGTCCAAAAAAAATTATAATGATGAGTAACAAAAAAAATTAGAGCCTCTTTTTAGAATATTTAGTTCTAAAAACAAAAAGGAAAGTTCTCAAATTAAAATAAGTTTTTACTTCATGCACAAAAACTAGAAAAAGTCGCATTGTTATCACAAAGAAAGACATGGATAATATTACTGTAAAAACACCTTTAAGTACTACTGTAGTCAAATTTAAATGAGCAATTTTAATGCTCCCCGCATTCTACAAAAATATTAACAATGACAGATTTAGTAATAAACGCATGTGGCATCTTATGAGTTTCTGCGAAAACGTAACATTTTTAGAACGTAATATACAATTCGGAAAGTCCCAAAACGGACAGGAACTAAATAAGTTTAAGATTACACAATTTTTGTTAAATATTCGTGTTCTATTATACAGTTTTTAGTTAAAGCCGATTTCTCAATATGAATGTTTATTTATTTCAATGACCTCACCTTTGATGAACAGATATTTATATTCATCCCTTTCACTACAGTTGCATTTCAGAACAAAAAAATGGTTTAAAATGAAATAAACATAAAAATCAGGCAATTTCAACGCAAATAGAAGTTGAAAATGTAATAAAACGTATAATTCTAAATATTAAATGGTTGCTTTTATTTGTGTGGAAATTCATACAACTGAACAATTTAATGCGGTTACGGTTAAAGTAATGACTGGAAGAAAAAAACATGTATCCTAGTATATATAAAAACGTTGAAAAAATCAAACTTGATGATATACTAAAGTTTGATATTTTGTTTTTATGTATACATATGTGCTAAGAGTTTGCTATTATATTACAAAGCTCTTTAAACTTAAACTGGTGTATTTCTATTTATAGTTTCGATTTATGACGTTATGTAATATATGATTAATGATTACACACAAACACATATGTATTAACTCAAGTGCCAGAAAAATTCCAACATCCACATGATATTGAGCAGATTCTCAACGTCACTTCAAGGGATAGAGGATTTTCCTCCACCAAATCCTTTTTCCGAACATAAAGTTGAACGATGGCCAAGACATATCCTGAAGAGGTACCGGTTTGGGGTAACCATGTTCGAGGTGATCTGCTCGGCAAACGCACTCCGCGTCATGATATTGCAATGAATTATAACCATTTAAATACAAAGATAAGTTATGTTTTTTTTTTCAATTCCTACTATTAGCTCACATTCTCTATATATTTATTTAGTTATCTTACAAGGAGAGGGCACGACTAAGGAAATTCATTTGGGATCGAGACTTGGTGTAATAATAGTACTCTTTTAGGGTGTTCACACCTCAATGTAATTCCATCGAATGGCCGGTCAATTCGGAGAAATCAGCCTTCGAAATTCATGCTTAGCTTTTATACAATTAAATTTCCGCAACGAGTCCGTAGCTTGATTGGTAAATCGTCTGCTTTCTATGTTGGAGGTTAGGGTTCGATTCCACGCGATCAACTTTTATTTCTTCAATTCATTTAATTAATTTTTTAAATTAAATAAATTTATTTATGAAAGGTTTATTAAATATAAATGATATTTTTTGAAATTATTTTGTATTTTATAAAATAAAAAAATTACTTTGATTATATAAATAATTATATTAAATTTTATAAATATATTTTATATTAATAACTAATATTTATAATAAAATATATTAAAAATATTAAATGATATTTTACAAAAAATATTAGTTACAAATAGTTTTATAATGTGAAATACAATATACTATAAATAAAATATTGTATATAATATAAAATAATTTATAAAATATATTATTATTATTAAATTAATTATTTTATAATTAATATAATAAAAAAATATTTCTTTTTTATATGTTATTAAATTAATTATTTTACAATTTTATAAAATATTTAATAAGTCCTTTTCAAATAAATTTATTTAATTTCAAAAAGTTTATTTAAATAATTTTAATAAATTTATTTAAATAATTTCTGTAATAAATTAATAATAATTTCAATAACAAATCATATTTTTAATAATAAACAATAATTTTAATAATAAATTAATAATTTTAATAATAAAGTAATAATAATTTTAATAATAAATTAATAATTTTAATAATAAAGTAATAATAATTTTAATAATAAATCAATAATATTTCTTATTAATACTAATGCTTAATAATAATTAATTAATTATAATAAATAGTGATTAACTAATTATAATAAATCGTAATTAATTAATTAGTATAAATAGTGACTAATTAATTAATTTTAATAAATAATAATTAATTTATTAATTTTAATTATTAATAATTTTTATTAATAATTATTTTAAATATTTTTATTTAATAACTATTTTTAATTAATCATGATTTTAAATATTTTTAATTAATAATAATTTTTAATAATTTTACTAGTAAAAAATTTAAGTTATATATTTTAAATTGTTTTTATTTCATAAAATACAAAATAATTACAAAAAATATCATTTAATATTTAATAAACCTTTCATAAATAAATTTATTTAATTTAAAAAATAATTAAATGAATTGAAGAAAAAAGTTGATAGCGTGGAATCGAACCCTGACCTCCAGCATACAAAGCAGACGATTTACCAATCAAGCAATGAATCGTTGGGGAAAATTAAAATTTAATTGTATAAAAGCTAAGCATGAATTTCGAAGGCTGATCTCTCCGAATTGACTGGCCATTCGACGGAATTACATTGAGGGGTGAACACCCTAAAAGAGTACTGCTATTATACCACGTCTCGATCCCTAATGAATTTCCTTAGTCGTGCCCTCCCCTTGTTAGTAGAATTTTCAATCGTTAATAAAATACATTTTAAAGCTCTCAATTGAGTTGAAATTTTATATACTTGATTATTTTGGATGACAATACAGCAATTTAATCACAATAAATAAAAATTAATTCATTAAAACTAATTATCCAAAGAATTACAAATACAGTTACGTTGGCATCATTTTTGGCAATTTAGCGACCCTTTTGGCTACTTGTCAAAACTTGAAAAGGTTTTTTTTTCCCTCACATTTTAAAGCGCTCATTTGAGCTGAAATTTTCTATACATTATTGTTTTGGGTAAAAATGCGAAAATTTAATTATAATTAATAATTGACTGAAACTAATTATTTAAAGAATTACAAATATAACCACGTTGGTTTCATTTTTAGCGATTTGGCTCAAAACTTTAAAGGATATTTTTTCTCACGTTTCAACGCATTCAGTTGAACAGAAATTTTATATACATGATTGTTTTGGATGACAATACGATACTTTAATGATAATTAATAAAAATAAAAATTACCACTTATATATATAATGTTGGGATTCTGTCATATGTATATACGTATTTATATTAATTGTAACTCTTTAATAAAAAGTAACTAAAATAAAAATTTTCATTGTTGATCTAAGTAGGAATTGACTTAAAAAAACTTTTTTTTATATTACTTGTTATGAGTATAAAACATTATGAATAATTTAACATTTTCGTTATTTCTTGGAAAAATAGTAATAAAAATGTTGGTATTTTAGTAAAATCGATATATGCGGGCATTCTTGCAATTAACTTTCCTAAATATGTATACAAAAAAAAGTTGTTTTTAATATTTTGCATGCTTAGAGAAATAAATTGAAGTTTAATTTATGTAGAAAATTTTCACATCATTATAATTTTCTTCTTTTTTTCTTTTACTTCTTAAATAAAAGAAAGGGTACTTACATATAATCGCAACATATTGGCGACATTATAAGAAACAAAGCACCTGGTTGCAATTTAGTGCGCACGACATATAGGAAATCACGGTTGTCAACTTGCTGGGTTATTAATAAAGTTGGAGATAGTTGCAATAGTATGTAAATACCAACGAAAGCATGAAAGAAAATAAATTTTTTTAAGGAAGTCCAGCACATGAATTTTTAAAAAATTATCGATTTTGTTTTTTTTACATTTTTTAAAAGTTCAAAATATTCTGCTTAAAATTATATATGATACATAGAAATGCAATAATTAGAAGTGTTTTTATTTATTTTTTAAAAGTAAGCCACTCTCACTGACAAATTACAAATTTTTACTTTAAAGCCTGTTTTCTCAAAATGAAACATTTTTCTCTTTATGGATCTTTTTCTCAAAGACTAATTAATGTAGGATCCTCAGAGTTTCAGTGAGCATACCTTCAACATGTTTCCACATTTTAATGGAGGGAATAAGATATATCTAGTGAACTGTTTTAGATAATGTATTTTTAAACTAAATTTTAAAGGGAAAAAATTTGGCATTTTTTTAAAAATTCATAATTATTTTAATTTTTAACAAAAAGACAAAACCCTCTATTAAAGTCTTATTGATAGTACATATAACCTACTGTGAAAATGTCTTCTGTTAGTAACTTGAAGTTTCTGAGAAAAAGGTACATAAACTTAACATGGGCTCCTATATATGGAAGTGCCAGACCCCCTTAAGAGCGTAAGATTAATAATCATTTAAGAAATTTTATATCTTTTAATATCCCAAATGTGTGACTTGTTTTATCTCTATTATTACCAGCTTGATAATGAAAAAAAACTTTTTGCTTGATTCTCTTTTAATTACCGAATGTCATCGCTCGAAATCATTAAATATTTCTGAAATGTGCACAATTATATTTATTCAATTCTAATTTATTGTGTAATATCAACCCTTTCATACTGTGTTTTTAATATTAGAATTAATTATTAGTTATATAATTTTGAAGAAATTATAACTACAATGCAGTATTCAAAGACTATATTATTTTCCTCTTCTTAGCTTAGTTTTCCAAAAAAAATTAACAAATAAATAAAATAAATATTTATAATATAAAATTTTTTTTTTCATTTATAGAACTGGCGCGAGTCAAAGAATAGCGTAAGAAAGTTCATATTCTGCTTTAGATCATAAAATTCCTCAAGGGAAAGTATTAAAATTATCGGTAATTTTCCGTTTTGCCGGCGCAATTCTCGCCAAGCAGGCTTTATTGGCGACAACACATAATATGCTCATAAAAAATAAATGCTAGTTCTCATTCGTTTTTCATCTATTTTTGATGTATTTTGAAAAAGATCGTTACTGATAAGAAAAGACCTTGACTTGTCCAGCAGGAATATTCCGAATGGCGTCAGTTGTATAATTTTTGTCGACATTATCGCCTAAGCCGGCGAAATGAAAAAATACCAAATTATTTAACATGCATAACAAA
Source organism: Trichonephila inaurata madagascariensis (assembly GCA_019973955.1). Lineage (NCBI taxonomy): Eukaryota > Metazoa > Arthropoda > Arachnida > Araneae > Nephilidae > Trichonephila > Trichonephila inaurata. Next base: position 168,581 of record BMAV01018713.1, on the reverse strand, counting down.
TCCAGAATTTTCAAAAATAGACAGAGCACCTAAAGACTGGATTTTTGAGAAGAGGAGACTGTAAAATTGTAACATTTATTGAATCACTCACAGACAGTAAAGAAAAATTATCAGTCAAAAGTTCATTAGGAAAAAAGAGATATTATTTTGAATGAAAGAAATGTATTGAAATATAAATTTATCTCAAGTTAGAGAGAGAGAGAGAATGTCAAAATCTTAGTGATCTTTTTTTAATAAATTCGCATACAAATATTTTATGAAAATTCTTATATAACACTTGATATTTATTTTTACTTATCTTCCATATGCTATTGCCACTATGAAATTTCTTCAATTTTAAATGATGTCTAGGTGGTTTTATTTGTTTTTTATTGGATCAACTTTTTTTGAAAAAATTAGAAAAGCATTTATTTATTTTTTTTTTTAAAAAAAAAAAAAACTTTTTTATCTTATATATATATTGTAACGTCGTGAATAGTTAGCAAGCAAGAAAATTTATCACAGCCTCATTTTAAAATTAAAGCAGTATTTATTTGCTTCATAGGTTGCTAAAAAGTCCAATAAATATGCCAAGCCGGGTGGACAGTCTATTTCACGGGAGTTCAATCCTTTTTCCGAAAGGCATTCGCTATTCCTTTTTCTTTTCAGGGCTCCTATCCAGTTTTTCTCCTTCCAGGGCTCTACATCTAGGTTTCCATCCCGGGCTCCATCTGTCTCACTCCAGGGCTCGATATCTCCTCAAAATCAACTCCTTTTAAACACCAGGTGCGGGTCCACAACACGTCCCTCGTCTTTCTCATTGGCCGGCCAAAAAAAAAAGGTCTGCCCTCGTCCCTGGGCCACATTCGTCTCCTATTTGTGCAACAAACACAAACGCATTTCTGGTCTGTCTGGAATCTAAGGGCGCCATAATTCTCATCTAACTTCTGAACACCCTTATTCATCACACCACCTGGGTTTTATAACCCCATTTTCTCGGCACCGGCTTTCATACAGGCTTCGCCTATATGTCAACCTATTGTCACCGGCTCTCTTTAGATATTGCAACTTCCAGACTCGATGTCTGCGTTTGTCCGAGGTCAGACAATAAACAATGACCCCATGGCCACGTGCTCTTGTCACCTAACGACTGTTTGGAGCCATAAAACTTCGCATGAATAGATGGGTGAGGTTCACCCCCATCGAAGATGTCACAATATCCATGGGGGGGGGGGGGTTAAATACCTTTTTTTTTTCTAAACAATTTATACCATAGAGGGCTATACAATGACAAAATTCTTTTCAATGAAAATTTGTGAATTTCTTTTTTCGACAAATTCTATTTCAAAAATTAAATCAACTTTAGATAAACCACTATTTACTATTTTAAAACCACTATTTACTTATTTGAAATATCAATTTAAAAATTAAAACAGGTTTTGAACATATTTACACAGAGGAAATATTAAAATTTATACAGTCGGATACCGATCTGGACGGAACATTTTATTCGTTAAATCGGGGTTATTCGTCGTATCGGAGTTTTAAGAAAATATGATATTTTTGCACTTACCTTTTGGAAATTCTATGGTAGGCAACTGCACAAATAATATCCATAGTTAGAAGTTACACACTTTTAACTGAGAAGAGCTAAAATACTTTTAGTAAACTACTTCACGCAAGTAAATTTGAAAATGTTGTCTACAATAGCTTTTTGACAATCTTACATCGTATTTTTCAATCCCTGCTATTAACTCCCTCTCTCTAAATACTTATTTATTTATTTATCTTGTTCAAATTTTCAATCGTTCATAAAATACTTTCTATTCATCCAATCAAGTTCAAATAAATGTTTTTATAATCTTGTAGTGCGTGGCACTTGATGTTTATGCAGTTTTTCAAATGTTAATTAATTAATTTAATTTAATTTAATTAATTACTGGTATTTGACGCCAACTTAGACTTGTCTATTGCTGTAACAATGTAACTGTTAAAATAAAGACAAAAGAGTTGGCGTCGAAAACCTGTTTTTCAGCCAAACTAGCCGAATCGGGTGGGCGTTGTTACAACAATGCAGACAAATCATGCTCTTTTTTCAATTCTTACTATTAGTTTACTCTCTCCTTTTATATACGAGGGTCATGGCAACTATTTTTTTTTCTTGTACGTATGTGAATGGATTACAAACGTATATGTCTCGTGTTGAAGTTTTAGTAGCGTAGTGTGTGTGCAGAACATCAGATGGCTCTGTGATAGCTGGTAGTAGCTCAGCGAGGGCTGTGAAATCAGTCAGTAGGTGAGTGTCGTGCTAGATGGAAGTAACCCGTGTTCATCAGCGCTTACATCAAAATAGACATTCTCCGAGAAAGAAATGTGATGGAATGTCACAGTGAATTAGTGGAAGCCTTTGGGAATAATGCCCTACCATACCGTACAGTAGTAAGGTGGATAGGAAAGTTTCAGCAAGGACGTGTGTCAACCAGTGATGAGCAACGTTCGGGACGAAAGGTCAGTGTGCGAACCGATTTGGCACGTGTCGTCATCGAGCAGTTCATGGGTTACATTAAGGGCCCTGCACTACATTAACAGTCTATAGGCCCAGGTTTGTCATGTCAACTTTATCTGTACTGTGTTGTCATTCTTTTGCACCGTGAAGTGTGTTATTATATTTCAGTGCTATTCATTGTCCACACATGTAGTTAACACCTTGAACTTTCGTCTGTATATGTCACATTTTCCAACCGGACTTGTATCTTCAAGAAAAAAATAGTTGCCATGACTTTTGCCCCAACCCTCGCATATATATATATATATATATATATTATTCAAATTTTCAATAATTAATAAAATTCTTTCTATTGATCCATTCAAAGTAGGAATTGACTTAAAAAAAATTTTTATATTACTTTTTTTCTTAAAACTGTCAATCCGACTGTTGGATGCAGAATAACCTTTTCCATTATGCTTTTCGGTAAGTTGAAGCGTTGAAAAGCTTTTTCTTTTAATCGATGGTTCGCTAATGTCCTGGCACAAACGATGTTGAACTATACCAATGAGGGACGTCTTAAGGCATGGGCCAAGTGGGCCCGAGCCCAGGGCCTCACCCTCGATGGGGGCCTCGTTTCATTTTCAACCCTCATGATCCGGATAATTTTAGTGGTCAAATATTATTCCCGTACATAATCTCCGAAAAGCAAGAAATTTCAATCTGCATGTCGACCGGCAAAAGTGGTAAGACTATTATTATGTGATGACCGTTGTCCATGTCTAGGGGCCCAGGCCTAATGCCCTAAGCAATCATTCAACTCCTTCAGTCGAAATGCAGTCATCGGTCAAGCAGGTTTGTGCGTACTTTTTTGAGATTGTGAGTCGTGCACACTTTTTTTAAATTACCGTTTGAACGAGTATTTTACAATGCATACTATATAAATGGGGTGGGCATTAAGTCGATCGCGATCGACCGGTGGACCACCAAAACATTTTGTGGTGACCACCTTTATATAAAACCTAAGACTCGCATACTAAAATAAATATATTTGTGGAACACCAACGCCAGTTAGACTGGAGTATCAGCTCTTCACAATGCATGCGACTATGTGAAGACGACACATGAACCAGGGGCGGTTCTAGGGCCGGACAAACGGCACCCTTGTCCGGGGTGGCAAATTTTAAGGGCGGCATTCTGATCAAATTTGTGAAATATTTTTTTTTTTTTTTTTTTTTTTTGTTACAAAAATTTTTATATATTTTCTGAAATATTATTGGGTGGGAATTTGGTACATTATTTAACATATCTTATTTCCTCATTTTGTTCTCTATATGTTTAATGCTAGTTTTCTTTACTGTTAAAACTTGAAGGGTTCGAGGCGGGAGTATATGTTAAATCATAAAATTTGATATGTTTACACATCTTTCACTAGTAACTTTCTTCCCAACCCGGAGTGAGGTCACAACGGACATTCCTTTCACCCATACGATGTCCGGTGCTAGCTATCCAAAAGGGGACAAGGGTAATTAGAATTTTTGGCAGATAGAGAGCCACATGAGATGTTTTATATTAGTCTCGAGTGTAGTTACTATAAGTTAAAATAAAAGCTTGTGATCCCCACCATCAGTAGACTGTTTTTCCAAGAAATTGACCTGCTGAAATGGGCGATTCTTTCTCTTACATTTTACTCGTTTCAAATAATAACAGATAATTTTGTTCTTAATTTCAAATTATTTTGAACCTTTTAAGACTGAAAATAATATATATAGTTGTTAAGCTGGCTTTTTGTTCGCAAAAATTATTCTAGCTTTATAGATGTGTACCTGTGTGAACAATTCATCTTTTTTAGTAATAACTTTTTGCTTTAGAGAGAGAGAGCGGCATTTTCCTATTTTGTCCAGGGCGGCAAAACTACTAGAGCCGGCCCTGCATGTACCATTATTGGAAGCACATGATGACGTTTAACACATTCTCTGCGACTATAGAAGGAAAATGGGATCACCGCGATGCCAGCCGTGGAAATGCTTTTCCCTCTACAAGCCGACTAAAGGGGAAAATAAATGTTGACCAGCTCTTCCCGTGATAACATGGGATTAGCTACCGAAACATTCCCCCACAGCTAACTCTTCCACAGGATTGGATTTTTGTGTTGATATTATGTACCGCGATAGAAGACACTCGGCAGCGAACGTGTTAAGGACATACATCGATTAATGTGGACACAGTAAAGTATCCTTTAAAAAAGCTGCATTTCACTTAACATTTTTCTCTTGCACTACCTACCTGTGTAAATCTGCATTTTCAATAAGAAATACAATTAAGACAACGTATCAATCCCGTTTCACAGACAACCACTTGGAATCCAGTGCAAGATTAGCAATTAGTAATTATATACCGAGATATATTCAAGATTGGGGCGGACAGAATGCAGACTAAATCTTCTACTAAGACCATAAAATTCTACGAGAACTAACTTTAAATGAAATGATTAATTTCTTAATGCATTTTGAGTTTGATAATAAATGCATCATTTGATATTAATAAATTTGTAAGTATAATTATTATGTTTGTATCTTGCGTTGTGCTTAAAACGTGGTTTTAAAAGAGTAAGTTTTTTTTTTTTATCGTAATTATGTGGGTTAAGTGTATATTCTGTATTTATTATTGTTAGAATATAAATGTTGTTGAGTTTTTTTTTTGTAGCTTACCACACCTATGCCACTGTGTGGACAGCAACACCTTAAAACAATTTAAAGTGGTCCGTACCATGTAAAAGTCTGCCCACCCCTACTATATACTGTCTACTTTTAAAGATCTGAGTTAGGACCTACTTTTGCATAGGAGCGCAGGGTCTCAAAATTTTTTAGATTTATCTATACCCAGGGCCTCGAAGAGTTTTAAGACATCCCTGATCCCAATAAATCAGATTCAAAAGCAAAAAGAAGATTCAATGCCTTTCTTATTTTCGACAATTTTTTACTACACTGCTGGCCACCGTAAATGCAACACCAAGAAAGACAAGAGATAGCACAGCAAAATTTATTTTGTAGATAACATGTTGACCAAGTATCAAACGATTAAATTTATAGACTTCTGTGAACTGTGATTCCTGCCAGAATCAGTAGCCAGAGTAGACGCCATTGTTGGAGATCACCTCTGCCACACGCCTCGGCATTGATTCAAAGAGACTTTGGATGTGTTCTTGGGGTACAGCAGACCAGGCAGCTTCTACACGTCGCCAAAGTATATCTGGTGTGGCAGCTGGAGGTGTAATCTGGGTCAATCGTTGAGCAACCATGAACCACATGTTTTCTATCGGCGAAAGATCAGGAGAGCAAGCCGGTCAGGAAAGCAATTCAATCTGGTGATTGACGAAGAACCTTTGGACAATGCGTGCCACGTGTGGTCGCGCATTATCCTGTTGAAATATGGCTGTGGCCAAGCCCTGAATGTAAGAAAGGACAACTGGCTCCAACACCTCGGAGATGTAGCGCTGGCTGTTTAAAGTACCGGCAATGCGTACTAGAGGAGTGCGAGAGTGATATCCAATACAGTCCCATACCATAATACCCGGTGCAGGACTAGTGGGGTGGTACATAACGCAGCTGTTTAGCATCCTCTCTCCACGGTGTCTCCAGACTCGAATCCGACCATCGTGGTGTTGCAGACAGATGCGTGACTCGTCAGTAAAGACAACTTCATTCCACTATGCCTCCCACATCCTTCTTTCTTCGCACCATTGGCGGCGGAGACCTCTGTGGTTCTACGTCAAGGGTAGACCAAGCAATAGACGTCTTGCGGACAGACCACTCTGCTGTAAACGGCGTCAAATGGTACGCGCAAACACTGAATGATGCGTTACAGACTCAATGTGCTGTGTTATGGTTCGTGATTTGACTGAGCGATCCGTCACTGCCATGCGCACAATTTGCCTGTCCTCACGTGAAGTGGTGCACTGAGGTGGATGCGATCGACCACGTCGGTCCATCGCACCCTCCTGCATCCAGTATATGTTGAATCAGGAAATTAGACATGTGTACACATCTTTCACTGGGAACTCTCTACCCATCTCCGAGAGGGTCAATACGGACATTCCTTTCACCACCAGCTATCCAAAAGGGGACAGGGGGTAATAAGAGATTTTGGTACATAGAGAGTCACGGGAGATATTTTATTTTAGTCTTAAATGTACTTACTATAAGTTAAAATAAACTCTTGTGATTCACACCATTAGTAGAATCTTTTTTAGAGAACTTGGCCTGCTGACATGGGTGATTCCCTCTCTTGCATTTTACTCTTTTGAAATAATAACAGGTAACTATGTCCTTAATTTTAAATCATTTTGTATTTTTTAATAATTAAAATTATATATATATTCTGGTCTTATAAAAGTGTATCTATGTGAACAATTTATCTTTTTTAATTATAATTTTTTTTTTTTGCTTTGGAGAGGAAGGGGGCATTTTCCATTTTTGTCCGGGGTGGCAAAACTGCTAGAGCCGACCCTGCACTCATGATTCATCTGCACCTGTAAAGTCTAATAATGGGCTACACCCTTTCACGACGAAATTTGCTGCTTACAAGAAAAGACTTTCTTTGTTCCGCACAAAAAGAATACGTCATTTGAAAAGAAATCCAATTTTTTTTCTAATCCAAATTAATATAAAAAAAATTCGGCTGTTGAAATAAATTTGTGGTTTATTATTCATTAAATAGGGGTTTTAGCCTTCATTTTAATCGGGGAAAAGAAAAAAATTCGTTAAATCGCGAAATTCAGGGTTCTAGGAATCGGGGTTTGACTGTATTTGCAATGCGGCCAGTTCTGGTTGTAATAGTAGGCTACAGACTTCGGGCAATAAACAGATAAAAATAAATAATTTAGTAGCAATTTTCTCATATATTTTATTATTGTGGTGAATTATTCAAACACAAATTCAAAAACTGACTTCTAAAATGTCAATTCAAAAGAACTTGACAAAAAAAAATTAATAACATAAGCGAAGCTATTTATGCTCTGAAATAGATGAAAATTCTGTAAGTGAGAAGGATACACATATATATATACACTCATACGAACAATTGGACACACTGACTCTGGGTTATTCGACACTGACTATGGGGAAGAGTATATTGGGAATACGCATAAGGGACGAAAAAGAATGAAATAGCTCTTTAGTTTCGAAGACTGATGTGAAGAGAAAAAGAACAATCAGAATAATAAAAAAAAATCAATTGTTGTTGCGTCCTTCCCGAAGGGAAGGAATGAAAGTTGCCAGAGCTTGAGACAGGTTGGACTTCTACACGATAGATGGCGACACCTCCTATCTCTACCTCCACAATTAAGGCCTGGAACTGGAGGGGAGGGAAATATTCTCCAGCACCCTGACCCGTGGTTTCTACTGCGACCGCCCACAAGACTTTCGGACCCACTGATTTAACGAGCGCGTACTCCGTGTATACTCGGAGGGTATTTGGTGGCATCGGGCATCGGACTACAGTCTGCTCTAACCACTCGTCTACCTACGGGTCCAAAAATATCAATTAATGGAACTGTTTGACAAAAAATTCACGGAGGTTTGTGACATCTCACGCGTCCTTCCTCTAACATAACCTCTGTGTTCTTTGACGGCCACGATTAATGGCAAATCTTTTCCAACCCAAATCCAAGAAGTGAAACGAAGCATAGATGCAAATAAGATAACCTTTTAAAGGATAGAAGTTTTAGTGAGCATGATGGCAATTTAGAGAAAGTTCAGTTCAGAGAAGATAGAAGTGTTGATTGACGGCTTATCTAGAATCCCGTAAAGCTCGCCATTTTAACCAAGGTACATACCATTGTACGACCATTTGGAGAAATATTTGAAGTAGATTGGACGTTGAGTATTCAACCAAGGTAGGAAGATTATATTCTGAACGCGAATATATTATTGAGATTGTGAGATTAGGCGAATATAATATAATTATATTGATAAGTGATCTAATTGCGCGATCTGTGTTAATTAAGACTACGTGTTTTGGTTTATTCTCACTTAATATAAGTTTGTTCGATATCTAAGTAATCTAAGTTAAATTCTTAATAAAAGTCATATTAAGAATTCTAAAATGTCTCATCATTTCGAGAATCCCACACCTCTAACTTATGCTGAAACCCCACGATATGGTCATCGAAGGTCGACCATGTCGCAGGTTCTAAACTAGAAAAACCCTTACTTCGTACTGTTTTCAGAGAAATATCAGTGACAATCAGTGGCGTAATGGAGAATATTAGGGTTCCCCTGCAACAGTGGTAACCCCGCATCATGAGGGGCCCAGGATTCTGGGAGGCCCAAAGCCTGACTGACACTAAGTATGTGTGCATTTAACAAATTTATAAGATGCCAAAGACAAAACCTGACATTGCAAGGTGGGGGATAGGGGGCCTAATGTTCTTCGTTATGCCACTGTCCTGCAAAGTCACGTTTTGGGCCCCAAGTCAGATCTTACAAAGGATTTCAAAACCATAGCATAACATAGTCTTAGGGCCCCCTAGAATCTTGGGCCCTCTGCGAAGAGAAGGTGTACATTACGCCAATGGGATATGCGAAACGCAATATTATGAAGGCCTAGTAAGGAGTGCATTTTCGATAAAATACAAATACTGCAAGAACGAATAAATTTTATTTTAAACTGAATTACGATATCTGTGTAAGCTACTTAAATAAAATATAGTGTGTTGAATTTCTTTTTCTCTTTCTAAAAATGTATATGCGTAAGATAAAAAAAAATTAATTAAATAAAAGTTTTCTAATGATATATTACCTGACAATTAAGGCAGGACCCCAATTTACGCCAAAAATTCCCAATATAATTTAAAAAATATTTTGCTACCTTTAATAATGGAATATCATGTCAACCTGGAAAAAGTTTTTGGAATTTGAATGGAAAAATTTTTTTAAAAAAAATCACTTTTTTCCTAGAAAAACTACATAAAAAAGTTTAAAAAAAATAAATAAATAACCCCTACCCTACAAAAAAAATTAATTCAACGCAAGATTTCGAATTATTTGTAGATAAGCGGCAATAAAAACATGACTAAATGCATCTGGGTAATTGCAGGACTTAAAACAAACATAAGCACTAACACATATTCCATTTAAAAAAAATTCATTCTAAGAGCAGTCAGTAGACAAAAAATCTTCATATTATCGGTTTTAAGTTTTTGATATTTCTTAAACCTCCAATTCATGACCTTTTCAGGGATTTAACATACTTGCCATTTTACGAATTAGAAGTATGTCAAAATGACTTGTAACAGCTTGGTATAGTAAGCTGACATTGTAAGCTACATATTAAACCAGTGTACACTTTTTTCATTTATTTCCATGCTCATTGTCAAGCACAAACTTTTTCATTTTAAATTTTTATTATTTTTTTTCTTGCTTCGTCCTACTTCTGTTCTCCCTGTGGAAATTATGTACTTCTAATTCTTTGCAATTGATCGTACTATTATTTTTGTTGCTTGTGTTGTCTATAACCCAGCGTTTCTCAAACTGTGGGGAGCGCCCCCCTTGAGGGGCGTTATAACTCTACAAGGGGGGCGCGAGCATATTGAAAAGTTGAAAACTGAAGATTATTCAAAACATTATTAATTTACTGAAAGTAAGCAAACAAAATACTTTCTGACATAATAAAATATAAAATACACATTTACTGATATAATACACGTATAAAAGTATCTGTACTGTACGATGTATTTTATTATTAATTTAACAATACTAAGTTAAGAACAAGTTTGATAATTACCAGTGACCCTATGGGCTTGTGTATTAACAATTATCTTGATGATTTGTACGGTTTATAATTAATTCCTTAAAACTGCCTATTAAAAAATAAACGGTTCGGTCCCCAATGTCACGGTTTTCCACGTAGACGCGCGTATTTTGATGTTGTTTTTTTTAGAGGGGAGAGGAGAAAAGGAATAAATAAGCAAAATCCTCTAAAATAAGTAAATCCTTTGCAAAGACTGTCAACGTCCTTTTATTACATTCCAAAGCCTTAGGAATAATGTTATGGATAGCAGTGCACAGAAGAGATCGTACTTCGGAAAGACGTATATATACGTCCAGAAGTTTAATGCTTTGGCTGAGAGAGACGATTATATACGTCGGTGGCACATAAGAGGTTAAAGTCGTACTGTAGCTTTAGTGTAAAAGTATAGTATTAGTGAATTCAATACAATGTTATTGTGAGGAGGGGAGCGCAATGAAAATGATGATTGAAAATTGGATCGCGAGCATTGAAAGTTTGAGAAGCACTGCTATAACCTAAAAACTTTAATTGTACCGGCATATTCATTTTTTAAATTTTATTTAACTGTTGTATAACTTTTATTTTCAATTTAAAGTAAAAGTTATATAACATGTTGATTATTTTGATTCTTAATAAATAAATTCTACCTGCTCATCTTATCCCCTAGATGTTTCTCCTCTGTCTCAAAGACCTATGCAGTAAAATGTCGTTTATCCGAATCAATTGGGACCGGACACTGTTCGGATAACCGAAAACCGAATGGGATTCGTGCAGTATATGAAACCGGACTCTATACGAATATTGAAAATCATCACATGCGGGAAACGTGCTTGAAGAAAAAGCAAAATAGGAGCAAAAGGTCGCAATTTTACCTTTATTGTGGAAAATAATCACTTATTTTTCTCTGTACCATTGTACAACTTCGTTTTTTCGCTGCAAGGTCTCTGAAAAAAATGATCCGGATATTTGACGCTCCGGATAATAAACGTTCGTATAAACGACTTTTTATTGAATTTACAATGCTACATTCATGATTCTAAGTTTTTACTTTTTATGATTATGTATATTACGTTAAACATGCATAATAATATTGATGTTGAATTTAACTGTCAACAAATAGATGTTCAAACGGTCTCTTCGAACATTCCTTAGATCAACATACATAAAGAGAGATACACAAAATTACTATTATACAAAACTATATATACTTCCAGCCCTGATCTATGCTTCTAAGACTTGGACCCTCTTAAAGGAATAAAAGGCCAATATCGCCTTTTGGGAGAGAAAGATCCTGAGAATCATTTTTGGGGGACTTAAAAAAGAACAAATGTTGAAAATTACAAAAATTATAAGGACTGTTGCTTCGGCCCATTAGATGAACACTTCATGACAATACTTGTCAAGTCTGATGTACGGGGGTGAGCAGAATGCCCAGATGGGACATTGTATTCTTCCAAAAGAGACCGTGTATTCTTCCCTCATACTTGTTGGCAAAACAAATGCTTAGCCGTTTCTGGAAACCGCTTTGTTGATACCACACCTCTTCTTTGCCCGACACCTAGATGACTTCCCACCACACCGATTTATATAAAGGACACTCCTGTTGAACAGTTTCTATTATTTCGCTACTTCGCAAACGGGGCGCGCGAATTATTTGAATGAAAGAATGTCGGCTTGTTGTATAAAGACAAACCATGGAGGTGCCCTCATTGTCAAAATGACAAATAGATTGATAGACCCTTCATATGGTACACGAGGTACGGCGATGGAGTTGATCTTAGTAACGTCATCCTATTATCTCAAAGAACCAATGAAGTTGGGATGAAGATGAGGAGTGGTGTATGCAGATCCGCTACGCTCGCCAATCAGAGATTATTGGGGGCGGGAAAAAGGCCCACCCAGAGGGTTTAAAGGGTCGGCTCAAAAAGTGACAAGGATCTTCAGCGTCAGATTTTTTTTTTTTTTTTTGCTTCTTCGAACACACGTGATAGAGGTTGCGGGCCAGCCTTACCCCAAGTACCAAGAGAACGGAACTGTGAGGAGCTCTTAAAGACGGAGTCTGAAGAGAGTCACTCGAGTGATCTGATCGAGGGAGAGACCAGAGAAAGGGGTTGCGAGGACAGCCGCACCCGGGAGACAATCCCCTGAAAATCTAAGAACATTGTTCCAGTTTTGAACTTTCCTCCAGTGAAAGGCTGTAAAGATTATCACTATTAATGATGAATTAAAAATTTTGTTAATTAATTTATTAATAAAATGCCTTTTGGCCAATAGCTATGGGATCCTTCTCGCTACCAACTAATAAAATAATTTTCAGGGCTCACTACACTATAGAACAATGATATAATAAAATTCATCAAATTAAGCAGAATTAGTTTTTCAGGGCATATTTGTCGCTTGGATATTACCTCATGGACAAAAAAATTAACGCACTAAGAAGGAGTCGTTAAATGAAACGAAAAATTACATAAGTAATGACTATATTGATATAAGTAAATGATTAGAAAATCAAAGAAAAAAGATCATTTATTTCAGAGAAAAAGGGAAAAGAACGGAGGATTTAATACCCTGTTGAACCCCCTCTATAGCGAGAATGCATGATGCGATAGGATCGGGCATTGAGGTATACAAGTTCTGTATGATGTCTTGAGACATTTCGCTCCACATTTGCTGTAACTTTGCCTCTAGTTCGTTCAAACTCGTGGGA
>BMAV01018713.1:142781-154709 GCA_019973955.1 Trichonephila inaurata madagascariensis | reverse complement strand
AGCACACTCAAACAAGCTTTGTTTACCTGTTTTAGTCTCCACAGAGTACGACGTTAAACGCCCTTTACCGACTATACGTAATGCGTAATCAAGCTGCATTTTTAATCATTTGCATATCTCCCCGACATGTACCTTCATGCCAAGTTTCGCTACGATCCTGCAATTATTTCTTTGTGCGCTAATTTTTTTGTCCGGAGTGTTCTAGCCCAACATCAAACAAAAACTTATGGATAGTAGAACTGGAGGACGACTAAGACTTCGATGGGTGGACACCATTAATATTGATTTCAACACTTAAGGATGTGGAACTGGTGACAAAGAGAACTGCTTGGAAAAATATTCTGGAGAAGGACAAGGCCCATGTGGAGCTGTTGAACCAACGATAATGACAATAATATATAACAGTGGTCTTCAAACTTTTCAACTAATGAAACCCCTGGAACTTGAAGATGCTTTCGTGGAACCCCAAAAGTTAAAAAAGTGTTTTCATGGAACCCCATGTCCTACACATACTTAGAAGAATATATCTCAAAATAATATTTAAAGTAGATCAATATATGTTATAGGTACTTTATGTAAAGACAATAAAAAAAAGTATTGCATGCATTATTAAAAAAATTCTAATCTAATTTGTTTAATTTAATTTACTTATTAAAAATATTATTTTGTGACTCAAGTGTCACCTACAATACATTATATTTAGCTTTTGGGATATGCTATTATTTTTTACATAAACTGTCGATGTGTAGGTCTATTGAGATTAAATGCAATCGCATTACATATTCTGAGTTTAATTTGTTTTTATACTTTGTTTTTGTAGCCACTATGTTGAGAAATATACTTCACTTAAACACAGTGAATGGCATTAAATTGTTTATAGCTGTGTGAGAAATCCCGTGAATTTTACAGGAATTTTCAACCTAAAATGTAGAAGCTGCTCTTGCTTAAATTTAGATTTTAACATCGAATCTGTCGATATGTGTGTGTTGCCTCCTTTTCCGTCATTATATATGTTTTTTCCCCTAATGCAAAAAAATCAATCTTCCATTGCAAAACTATTTAGTTTTGCAAGACATGTGCTAATTAACGAGTATAAAATTATCTCGTGAAACCCGGGATAGTAAACAATAAAATATTCATAATCTAGTAGGAAGTATATATATATAAAGATAAAAAAAAGCGTTTTAATATTCTTTTATTATATTATAATAAACGTTTAAAAATTGTTGCAAAATGAAGTTATGATATATAAATAAAATTTTCAATTTTAATGAATAAGGTGAGCTTTAGATACTTGTAACTATACAAACTTCATAGAGAACGTGAATTCATTTTGTATGCATATTTATTTCTTCTTGATTTTTTTTATTGTGACTCATGGAACCTCAGGGTTCCGTGGAGCACAGTTTGATGACTACTGATGAATAAGAATAAAAAGAATTTTTTTTAAAAAAAAATTGTAGTATGTAAAATTATTGCCTTCAAAATCTTTAAATTATAATCATCCCAAGTACTTCAAAGTAATTCCACCCAGACAGGATAGTCACTTGACCAAGGTTCAAAATTACGAGGTCCGTCGCCAATAGCCCTCGTGCTGTCTTAGATTGCAACTTAAATAAGTCACTCTTTTCCAGATGGGATAGTGGCTAATGACACTAACTGCTGTGCCGAAGGACATGGGTTAGAATCTTAGAGAAAACATGGATGTTTGTAAATGTATAGTGCAGTGTTGGTGGCCCTTTATGGATCAACGTACCATTTTTTTTCCGAAGAAATGTTTAAGGTATCCGACTACGTTCAGAGCCGTCATTTTAAAAAGGCGCATAAATGGATAATTTTCATAATATTTAGTGTCACTTAGATTAGAATACATGTATAAAGTTGTTTTAAGGACATTTTGACAAAAAAAATTTATTTAAATACAATATTTCGGTAAAAAATTAACTAAGAATAACCTTTTTTCAAAATGTTCTCCTGTAAAAAATGCTTCTATTATAATAATATTTTTTTTGTCTGTATATAGCTCAGACCTCTGTACAGAGGCTCAACTATGATTTTTGAAAAATTCACATTATTTTCAGAGTTACAACCCATTGAAATAATTATCGGCGTTTTTTCTTAAAATTTCTCCCCTCTGTTGTCGTAAAACATGGATAAACCCACTTCTAAGTTATATATTTCAAAAATTCTAGTTAAGCCTCTGTACAGAGGTTTGAGCTATATACAGGCAAAATATTATTATAATAGAAAAAATTTTCACAAAAGGAGAATATTTCGAAAATGGGTCATTCAATGTTAATTTTTTGTCCAAAAATTGTATTTAAATAATTTTTTATTGTAATAGTATTCTTAAAACAATTTTATATACATTTTCTAATCTAAGTGACATTAAATATCATAAATATTATCCATTTATACGCTTTTGCAAAATCACGGTTTCCGAACGTAGTCGGATACTTTAATGAGGTACAGACGAGCCGTTAAATAATTTTGACTTGTGATTTTTTTGGGAAAATAATAAAACTAAATACTAACAGCTCAAAAATCTTTACTTACTGCGAAAAAATACATTTTGCACTGTATAGTAGTAAATGTTTTAGCTATACGTGTAATTCAATTTAAAGTAACATTAGTGTGACTTCTGTTTTGCAGATTAGAGGACAAACTTATATCAGGATTATAAGATATTATTTTTAGCAGAGTGCATGCTGAGTTGGAATCATCTGCCAAACGTTTTCTAAACGAGTTTTTAATGTTATTCATCTCTGAAAATAATGACTCGCAGGCATAAGTAAATGAAAATATGGTTAAAGTTGCAAGGGGTGGATTCTTCAAACAGTTAAATGTATCTGGAATCGAATTCAATTTCATGTTTTCAAAAATTTCGTTGCTGGCATTTTTACTTATATTGCTTGTTAATCTTTCTGTTTCAATGTGAATTCCAAGTTTTTCCTAGTTTCAATACATTTTTGAATCCATGGACAGTAAATAAATCAGTTGCATTTCAAATTCTTCAATTTCTAACCATTCGAATTGGGAAGAGTTCAGTTTATTAAATGAAGTCACAACAGGGCTCATAATAAACTTGAACGTTTTCCTATAATTCTTTGAACTGAGAAAATCTCGCTGAAAATACTTTGATTGAAGATTCAATTACGGAAATAAATTCTTCAATAACTTTTTCTTCGTCTGGTTCCTCATGTGCATCTAATACTTCATAGTGAACTCAGTTATTCTGAACTAAAATGCAAACCGTTTTGATCGGTGACGTGCCCAAAATATTGTCTCGCGTGCCATCAATGCCACGCGCGCCATTGGTTCGCCATCCCTGGTATAGTGCCTGTGAGGCATGGGAGTACTCTAAATACGCGGCGAGCCGAAAATATTCTCGAGAGGTTGTTGAAAGGGAAAGAAGGGTGTGTGTGAGAGAGACCCCTGAACAACCGTGGCTGTTCTTCCTTATAAAAGGGATGGAACGAAACGAAATCGTACGGTCACGTGCAAGATTCTCAAAGGTTGCTGCCAAACATTAGACGTAATCTAGCCCTTCCCCCTCCCCCTGCCACGATGAATTTTGTAAGCCTCGATCTGATGTTATTGTCGATCGCATGGGATAAATAACAACACATTAAAAAAATAACAAAATTCCTTATAAAAGGGATGGAACGAAACGAAATCTTACGGTCACGTGCATGATTCTCAAAGGTTGCTGCCAAACGATAGATGTAATCTAGCCCTTCCTCCTCCCCCTTCCACGATGAATTTTGTAAGCCTCGATCCGATGTTATTGTCGATCGCATGGGATAAATAACAACACATTAAAAAGGAAACAAAATTCCCTGTGAAAAATTAAAAAAAAAAGGTGTAAATAAATAATTTATAAAAAGTATGTCATCAAAATGAATGCATTTTTAATGACGTGCTTATATAAACTGTATTAATTTCGAAAACGTGTTACTTATTCTTTTTATACAAATTTACTTAAGAGATTGTTAAATTGCCTCCCATCATTAAGCATGTCATCCTTCACATCTCCCTGTTAAGCTGAATCGCTGTTTATTAACTTTCATGATTACGATATGCGCTTTTTACATGCGATATGCAATCACAATTTTCTGTGATGATGAAGAATTCGTTTATTTTTGATAATCATGGTCATTATTAATAATGACAATGCGATACATATTGGTAAAACTGCAAAAAGACCAATTTTTAAGCATAGAAATAAATATATATTTATATAATAGCCAATTTATACATACGAAAATAGAAAGTAAGTTGAAAAAACTTGCCGTATAATCCAGCGAATAACATGCACTAATGCTTGCAATTTTTAATTCTTAAGATGTATTCGCCGTATAACACTCACTTTTTTTTAAGGAATCTGAAATGCGCATATCATTGAAATAAGCCTAGTCTTATCATTTGAAATAAGCCTAGAAATAATGTGTGAGTGGATAAACTGGATAATAAATGCAGGGAATGAAAATAAATCTGACATAATTTTTAAAAAAAAACGTCATTTAAAAATGTAGTATATGTAAAATAATCTAGATGGAACGGAAGAGAATTATTTATGTACGAATCAGAAAGGACAGTAATGGTGAAAAGATGAAACAGAATTCGATGATGTGTTTCAAGATATAACTGAAGACGAATATAACGGGGGGAGGGGAGCTTTTCATATTATCTAATAATAAATTTCATAAATCATGCATTATGAAGTATAGTGTTCAGTTCTTTTAAACAGCGATCACCAAATTTTGACCTCACGGACCAATAAATTCATAATTTAAATCTCTTGGACCACTAATAAGATTTTTTTAAATGTTAAATATATTTATATAAAAAAAAATTGTGATCTATGAACACATAAAATGTACCTAGCTAATAAAATGAAACTATTATTTGTGACAAAATTATCAAACCTAAAATAAAAAGGATGAGAAAGTTAGAAAAGTCAAACTAATTTTATCCCAATAAATATCAAACAAAAGAAAATATGCTCATGGTTAAGATTTAACATCATACCTGTCTTAAATACCACCACAATATATAAAGAAAATACACAACATTTCCTTAATAACCCAACTAATATATTGAATATATTTTATATTGAACTCAATACGTCTGTATATATAAGGCCACCTTTAAATGCTTCAACTGATAGGTATATATATAAGACATACAGGAGAATGAAACATTAGAATAGTCCGAAACGAGACGAGACAAAAAAAAACTTGTAGCTAAAACAATGCAGCTACATCGGTACGACTTACTTATCGTGGCGTTATTCTATGAAGTAGCGTTTTTATAACTTTTCACGTATTGTTATGAACTGAATTATGTTTCAATGCATCTTAAAACATAACTTAACATGATGAGTAAGTAAATTTCACACATTTTTCTGGGGATCAGCGAAATTTTCTCGTGGACCACCACTTTGGCGACCGCTGATTTTCAATATAGAGTGAAAATCACTTAACACGAAACTGAAGGGGCTGAAATATTTTTTCGTGTTAAAGCAATTTCGTGGTAAAGAATATTGTAAAAAAAAAAAAGAACGAAAGAAAGAACCATATATCAACAAAATTAAGTTTATTAGAATTTATTTTATTTACATATATATATATATATAGAGAGAGAGAGAGTCGAATTTTCTACAAACAAGAGATAAACAGCCATTAATCACATTCGAAAAACACATAGACAATAGGAAAATCTCACAATGAAGGACACATGAGCAACGAAGATTAAAAATTATAAAATGGATGCTGCAGTTTTATAAGCATTGCTGACTTAGGACACACACACAGCTAATATATAAAATAATTTATATAAAAGTGGGGTTGAACATGTTTTTTGGCCANGACACATGAGCAACGGAGATTAAAAATTATAAAATGGATGCTGCAGTTTTGTAAATATTGCTGACTTAGGACACACACACAGCTAATATATAAAATAATTTATATAAAAGTGGGGTTGAACATGTTTTTTGGCCAACCAACCTTCCCCCTTTATGTAAATAATACTGAGCAAAAACCTATTAAAAGTAATGGATAGGAATATCTAAATCCATTACAAGATAAAGGTAACTTACCTAAAAATTGCACTTAAAAATGCAGAGCCCGCGCTAAATCCGAGTACAATAAATAATTTATTCCCAGATTTTGGACCCTAATGCAGATTCAAAGCATGTGAAAGGCTGAAATGTAGCACTTAACAAAAGTATAAAAAGAATAGAAATAAAAATTAAAAAGAGAGTTACAAATTACCATAACTTTAGTGACACTAGAGTATATATGAATTAAATAATAATATGTAATTTTATCTAATATTAGAATATGGAGGTAACTATAACTAGGATATATATATATATTTAATAAAACCAATGAAACAAAAGCATTCACAAGAACTTAAAAAAATTTATTACAAAATTTTCAAATATTTTGAAAAATGAAACATCAGTTGAGTTGTGACGCATCTATTCACGTACCTTCTTCTAATCCTCTTGGGAAATCTTTGGGCTATCAATTCGCGTCAATTCACAACCAACCCTTCTGAAGAAGAAACCGTGATATTCAGATTAAGTCTACTATATATAGTCAAGGTTTTCTAGCTATAGCAAGGAGGAGAAGGAGAGAGAACGTAGAGATATAAAATTGATTACTACTGATCAGGTATTATAACATTTTATAGAGTATTTCAAATATTTGATAGAGGAAAGATTTAAAGGGACGATTGGTCACTATATTTGAATTAGTATTAAATTAAGTGGGATAGCAGATTTGATCCTATAATAAGGGGATTGATACTGATAGTCTCCTCGTAATTCGTTTATCTTACTATTAATCCAAATTTTCTTCATATTTAGAACATTTCTTCCCTTTGAAATTAATTGAATCAGTGTTGGTTTTTTGTGAGATCAATAAATAGATTGTTTTTGATTATGGCTAGTGTTTCTTCCCTTCCTCCCATATCTCTAGGCGGACAAGAAAGAGAAATGAATCCCTCACAGAGTTTTTGGAAAATAATCTGATATTTTTCTTCACATTGTTTTTTAGCATCAAATTATCCACAAATTGTTTGATGTCGTCGATTTTGTTATTTATTTCACCATTGGAATCTACGTCCAAGTAATTGCACATCCTTTTCATGACGTTCCTCATTTCGGATGACGTGGGAACAGGAGATGCACTATTCATTTCATTTTCATCATCGGAATCTGCATCAATGATATTTTGTGGACTTTTAACAAACGCCAAAATGTCTTTGTCTGCCACGATTGAGACTGTACACACATTATCATCCTCTATTGCAGTGAATTTTTAAGTTAATACAATAGGACAGTCCAATCCGGCTGGTGTATTCCGTATTTTGTTCATTCCCAGAAGGGAAATCTTTTCGTGTTAAGAGAAAAACACAATGCATGAAAATGCATAGTAGTTTGTCGGGACCGTTACATTATTTCGTGTTAACCGATATTTCGTCTTATGCGTTTTCGCGTAAAACATATTTCACTGTATGTAGAAATCTTTTTTTTTCAATAAACTGAAGCTACTTCAAACTCATTTTAAAGGTATCACTTTTATATCCATCGTATGACACGCACTCGTAAATATCGACCATATATTTTAGTTAAAACAGAGCGTTATACGCCGAATTATGCGGTAAATATTTTACTCGTAATCTCATAAATTTTACTCGTTTAATCGTAAATCTTTTAAATCATTAGCTTTTGATTTAAAAATTAAATTGTTTGAAAAATGGGTAAATGTTCATTGAATTAAAATATTCTTAAAAATATATCTCTTAGAAATAACGATAAATAACGATAACGACCCTAGAATGAAAGTTTTTCAAAAAAGTGAGAGTTATTTAATGCAGCGGTCGCCAAAGTGGTGGTTGGTCCACGAGAAAATTTTGCTGGTCCCCAGAAAAATGTGTGGAATATACTTACTCATAACGTACAGTTTTGTTTTAAGTTGCATTGAAACTTAATTCAATTCATAACAATACGCGAAAGTTATAAAAACGCTACTTCATAGAATAAAGCCACTGTAAGTCGTACTGCGGTAGCTGCATTGTTTTAGCTACATGTTTTGTGTGTTTCGTCTCGTTTCTCACTCTTCTAATGTTTCACTCTCCTGTATGTCTCATATATATATCAGTTGAAGCATTTAAAGGTTGCCTTACGGACATATTGAGTTGAATATAAAATATATTCAAAATATTATTACATTATTAAGGAAGTTTTTATGTATTTTCTTTTGTATAATGGTGTTTTTTAAACAGGTATGATCTTAAATCTTAGCCATGTGTATATTTTCTTTTATTTGATATTTAATGGGATAAAATTAGTTTGACTTTTCTAAACTTCTCATCCATTTTATTTTATAATTTGGTTACAATTAATAGTTTCATTTTATTATCCAGGTACATTTTATGTGTTCTTAGATCACAATTTTTTTTATAAATATATTTAATTCTTAAAAAATCTTATTAGTGGTCCGCGGGATTTAAATTATGAATTTACTGGTCTGTGAGGTCAAAAAGTTTGGAGACCGCTGATTTAATGTATTAAGACTCCCATAAGCCCTCTCAGATTTTTAGTTCGATTTAAAAAACTCGGATTCGCATCCAATCGTTATTTGGCCTTGATATCAACAAGGGCAAGTAAGTATAAATGTTGATTTCGTTGACGAGGAGCCAATGGGAAAAGCCAATTCATCACTGCCATCATTCTCAATCATGGCTTTACAATGTGAATTAAATTTTTTTAAAGGATATTTGTGTCAAGCAGAAATTTATAGAAGAAAAAAAATTAGTAAATACACTAATAATTAACTATAAACTGACTTAAATTTGCAAATCGTAATAATTTATAAATAGAACTAAAATCATAGCTAAATAAATTCTAAAATAATTTATAACTTGTAATTTATAAATCGTGTGAGAGGGGGGAATCCTTATATATAGTCAAAATTCTCTCTCTATATATATAAACGTGCATGTCTTGAAATAATTTGTTTCTAAAATTCTCAAAGTCACCTTGAATTAATTAAAACACTTAGACAACAATTTCTTAGAAAACACTTTGGTATGTAGCATGTCAAATTGCTATCATCATTTGTTGCACGCTAATGTATTATCCACGATGAAATCTTCAGATAAACAAATATGCTTATGAAAGAACACAAAGCACAAATTTCCTTTCTTTTATACATAATCATAGATGCGTGCGTTGCATCATTGTCTCGATTGCGTAACATCCATTAAGACTTTTATTTAAGATGTTTTCAAAGGGGGGGAAAACGAGTTATTTTTAACAAGGCTTAGTTCCAATCTTAATTTCCAATGTTAAGGTCACTCATAATAATTTTCTCCGATAAAACCGTATAAAATAGTGTATGGAACGTTCTTGTTTGGAATACAGACCTGGGAAAGCTTGGTAAGTACGGTAATGATTTGTCTTGTGTTCTGTGAGTTTATTTATTTTAAGGACTAAAATATTTTAATAAGAATTTTGTTTTTAGAGATAGAAATGGATTCCAAAAGAAAATTAACATTGTTCTCTGTTTCTCAAAATAAATAAAATAAACATGATTTATTAAATTATTTTTTTGAAGAAAAATCGTTTTCTACAATTTTATAAGTTTTCTTACGAATGTAAAGAACAATTTAATTTTCTATATCTTATTTTAACAATTCGTAGAAAGAATATGTCTTTTGAAAATTACTTGTAGATAAGCTTTCATTTTTTATTATAATAGTATAAAAGTTTTCAAATAGGAAATCATTTTTCAAAAAATAAACCTAAAAATTCAAAAATAAAGCCTAAAATAATGATTTGAAGACAGACGATTATTATTTATCAAAGGAAATTTTTTCTAATGTCACGTGACAAGTAAATATTTATGTGAATGATATTATTTTTAGTCTCATTCCTTAATTTTAAATGACATATGTTATAGGTTTTAATTATGGTAGAAGTTAAAAAATATACTGTTCCATGTAGTTTTCAAATTAAGATGTCTTCAAATATTCCTTAATTGTAAACACTAAATGCTCCTTAATTAACATTTGTAGATTTAGTTTTTCTGATTTTTCGAACATAGATTGATTCGTATCGATATCAATCATATAGTTTGCGACTGAAAGCAATCGCAATCTAGATGAATATTAAGATAAATTGGTGTGTTTTTACATTGATAGGGGGGCATATATAAATGTTTTATCTTAGATATAAGCCCCGAAATGGTCTAAGTTTAACCCAAGTTATGATGACTTAAATTAAATTATAAAAAATACGAATAGTAAGATAGTCTCAACTTTTTAGAATTTAATTATAAAAACCTTATCGAATTTCTCAGATTTCCTTGACTGTGAATTTGGCATTATAAACATTTTAAATGGGTGTGTGTGATTAATCTCCACTAAATTTTACTGTAGATCAGAAAAAAATTCTCATGTGATAATTTTAATCATTTGCTATATCGAAAAGATTTTTTCCAAATCTTGAATAAACACTTTACAATAGTTTTTTTTCCTTCTTTGTCTCATTATTTTTCTAAAATTATTATAATTTTTCTTTCATTCCTTCTTTCTTTTCATGCTTTTTAATGCTACCATAAACATTATGCATGAAATTCACGTATACAGAGTGCATAGTAAAATTTCAAAATAATATCAATGTATATAGGTTTATGTATAACAATTAGTGTATATGTAACAACATTTACCTACAAAAACATATGTTCTGCTTCAGTGGCGCACACAAGGGGGAGGCCTGGGGGTCCGGACCCCCCCCTCCCCAAAGCCGTCGATTTTTTTTTTTTTGATTGATTATAATTATAAGTATATAATACGTAAAATTTAATTAAATATTTGTTATTAATGGTTAATTCTATTAATTAATGCTAATTATTTATTCAATAATTAGTTTTTTACTGTGTTTTATTCCCGAAAATCGATAAAATCAAAAGGAGCAAAATACAAGAATGGTGAAATTTAGACCCCAGACCCCCTCCTTGAAAAATTTTTGTGTGTGCTACTGTTGCTTTGATATTTTATGTATACAGTCGGACCCCGATTTAACGAATTCATCGGGATTGAACATTTAGTTCGTTAATTTGGGGTTATACCGGGGTTCAAAAAAATACTAATTCTTTGCACTTACCTTTTGGAAATTCTATAATAAGCAACTACACAAGAAATATCCATAGCTAGAAATTACACACTTCTTATTCAGCAGCGAAAAATACAATTAGTAAATTACTACGCACCAGTAATAGGAAATTTTAAAATACAGACTAATAGATGTTTGAAAATCTTTTTGATTCCTGGCTCAAAAGAGTTCTTTTTCGACTTTATGCGGAAAAGATTTTTTTTGCATAAGTTATGTTTGCACAGTCTCCAAACAATGTAAGGCATTAGAAATTGTAATAGTTTTGATAAGAATTTCATTATCGATTCCTGCATCAAAATCGGTATTCATTGCCTCCAACAAATTAACAATTTCCTGAACTTGTCCATCATCAAATGTAAAGATCGTTAAAATCTTAAAATATTCCCTGAGTTATAAAGTGCGATCAGTAAGACAGGAATTTCCTATCCTATTCAAAATTCACGATAGATTGCACCAGAGTGTGACGAAGCCAATCTCTTCCCCCTATTTGCTATCAGATCCCTTGCCCCTTGCCGATAGACGTTGCGAAAATTTCAGGTATTTCCCTAATCGCTGGGAAGGAATTTCGTAACGGGATGGTCAAGTTTCGGAACCTTTTTCCCAGGCTGACCGGACTGTCAAAAAGAGGCGCCTTAACATTGTGTTTTCATTTTCCCGCGATTCGGTGACGACGGTGAGTCTGAAAACGTTCAAATGTGCACCCAGCCATCGGCACCCCTTAGGCGAGAGAACAGGAA
>BMAV01018713.1:116613-131711 GCA_019973955.1 Trichonephila inaurata madagascariensis | reverse complement strand
ATGCTGTTTTTGGCACACCTTTGCTTCCATATTTTGCCATATTTTATATAATTGGAATATAGTTCCTCTTCAATACGGAAATATATTTATAATTTATATTTATACTGCCCGTGTATTTATTTTTAACATTTTAGGTTTATAAATAGGTCATGCCCCTTAACTACAGGCGAAGAGACACTTACTCAATGACGTCAGATTGACGTCATATTTATTCTTAGGCTTCTTATTTTCATCATTAGACTTAGATGTCTCCGATACACCGAGATCTCTCTCATCTCCGATTCTGTTTTGTTTCGAATGCTTTAGGTGCCCCCTACACCCTCTTCTCAACGGTAACGGAAATCTGGGGGAAAGGAGAATGCATTCTGTTTTATTTGTTTGTCAAGGGGGTAAGGTATCCGATTGCGTTCGGAACCATGATTTAAAAAAAGCTTATAAATGAATAATTTTCAGGTTACTTAGTGTCATTTGGATTCTAATATATGCATAAAATTGTTTGAAGAATATTATTAGAATAGAAATGTTATTTAAATGCAATATTTTGGCAAAAAATGGACTTAGAATTACCTATATTCAAAACATTCTCCTTCGATGAAAAATGCTTCTATAATAATAATATTTTGCTTATATAAAACAAAGATTTCTCCAGATAGCCTGAACTAGGATTTTTGAAAAATTCACATTATTTTCACAGTTACTACAATTAAAAAATTTATCGGTGTTTTTTTTTTCTTAAAATTTATCCACTCTGTTATATTAAAATACGGACAAATCCATTTCTAATTTATAAATTTCAAAAACTGTAGTTCAGACTCTGAACAAAGATCTGAGCTATATATAGGTAAAATATTATTATAATAGAAGCATTTTCCATAAAAGGAGAATGTTTTGAGAATAGGTAATTCTATGTTCATTTTTTTTTTGGCAAAATATTGCATTTAAATAATTTCTTACTGTAATAATATTCTTAAAACAATGCTATACATATATTTTAATCTAAGTGACACTAAATATTATAAAACTACCCATTTATATGCTTTTGCAAAGCAACAGTTCCGAACATAGTCGGATACCTTAACCTTATAGAAATTTTGCTTTTTCCTTATAAAACCCAGATTAATCCACCTATAAAAGCAATAAAATACATCTGAAAGTACTTGAATGAATTAAGGCTTTTCTAGAATTACATTTTCCCCAGACCTACCGATTTGTACGCATATTGTGCACACGAAAGATAAAAAAAAATAATGAACGCTTTATTCGAAAAAACTGTTAAAAAAACTAAAAAAAACTGTTTAATGAGTTATAGGCGTGCTATCAAATAATTTCAATTTGTGATTATTGGGAAACTAATAAAACTAAATAGGAACAAATCAAAATTCTTTATTTAATACGAAAAAAATACAGAGTTTGCCCTGTATAATAGTAAATGTTTTAGTTATACATGTAATTTAAATTAAAGTGACATTAGTGTGACTTCTGTTTTTGTAGATTAGATGACAAATAACTTATTTCAGGATTGTAAGATATTTCTTTTAGCAGAATGCTTGCTGAATTAGAGTCGTCTGCTAAACACTTTCTAAGCGAGTCTTCGATGTTATTCATCTCTGAAAATAATGACTCGCAGGCGTAGGTAGATGAAAATATGGTTTAAATAGCATGAGCCAGCTTTTTCAAACAGTTATAAATGCGTCTGGAATCAAATTCCATGTTTCCAAAATTTCATTACTGGCATTTTTACTTATATTGCTTGTTGATCTTACTGCTTCAATGAATTCTAACTTTTTCCTTGTTTCAATAAACTTTTGAATCTTTATTGAACTTGACTGGAAATCAATCAGTTGCATTTCAAATTCTTCAATTTCTAACCAATCGAATTGGGACAAGTTCAGTTTATCAAATGAAATCGCATCAGGGTACATAATAAATTTGAACATTTCGGATAATTCCTTGAACTGAGAAAATCTCGCTAAAAATTCTTTTATTAAAGAATCAATTACGGAAATAAATTCATCAATAACTGTTTCTTCATTTCGTTTCTCACACGGACATCTAAATCTTTGATATTTTTTTCAAGTTTGGGAAGTACTTGTAGTTTCTTGTAATAATATCGTTTCTGAAAACATATAGTTTAGTTTCAAAAGCATGATGATAACTATTTTATTCGTGCCTTGAAGCTTTACGTTCAATTCATTGAAATGTTGGCATATGTCTGTAAAAAACTTCAATTTTGAAAGCCACATAATATCCACCAACTGTGGGTATTGTTCAATTATGCTCTCATTTTGCAGAAATAGTTTGATTTCTTCCAAGCAATCAACAAATCTTTGAAGTACGTTCCCGCCGCTCAACCAACGAATACATTAGTAAACCATTATACACCGAACTGGCTTCATCCAACAAAGCATCAAACTTTCGCTTATTTAAAGCCTGCGACGATATGAGGTTGACTATTTTTGTGATTAACGTTATTGCATTAGCAAGAGATGTTAAACCACTCTTTGCACACAAGGCTTGTTGGTGAATAACGCAGTGGCATTCGAGAATCGAATGTCCTACGTATGTTTTAAGGGGTGTTGGAAAGCTAAAATCTTATTTTTTTGGACAATTTGAGATTTTTACATTTTTAAATTGTACAGATTTTAGCCTTTCTAAAAATACCTTAATTTAACCCCTAGGGTATTTAGAAGCCCTTAAAACCTATTTTTAAATAATCGTTGAATCTGGGCCGCGCCGATTTTAATGGCGAAAAATGTAAGCAAAGTACTTCGTTTTTGCTTAAAAGTGTAATGTCTGACATAAACCAAAGCATGTATCTTTTATTTTAAATTGAGCCTTTAATTTTCTTATTTCCTAGCCGTTTACAAGTCTCACTGTATACATTAAAATCAATTTATCTAAAAAGGTATATTTTAATGTGCGATGTACCCCTTTTCTGAGAAATTACTGTTCACAGGTATGTAAATTTTTAATGATGTATTTATAATGATGTATAATATATACTAAAATGAGTTTTTTGTAAAAAAACTTAACAAATTATTTTTTACAAATTTTTTAAGTGAAAAATGGGTCAAATTTCGCAACTTTTGATAAAATATTTCATAATTTATTAAAAAATTCAAAATTAGCTAAAAGCTCACTTCAGTATAATGAGAGAGGTATACTTTAATTGTGTATGAAAATTTTCAAGCATGTACATATAACAGATTTTGAGAAAAAGTACATCGAAAACAGCCAATTTAACATTGTCAGTATAGATAGAGAGAGAGGTTTCCAACTCCCTTTAAACAAAGAAATAGAACCATTTTTTTTTCTATTGTCTACCATATTTGGAGCATCATCAGTGGTTACTGAAACTACTTTTTTCAAATCAATTTCTTTCTCAGCAAGCGAATTTCTTACTGCCGTACAAATATCTGTGCCCTTTGTAGTTGGTAACAATATCGCAATTAATTAATTAATCCTTAATGAAGTTTCCTACACAATATCGAAAATGCAGATAAAGCTAAACATGCAGATTTAGTGATGTCAATACTTTCGTCAAGACATAGCGATATAAAAGGAACACAGTTAATGTCATTTTTTTGTTGATCTGTAACATTTTCAGCCAGATTCACAAGACTCTATCTTTTATTGTGTTTCTAGATAGAGGAATATCTTTGATGCGCTGAATTATCTTATCTTTATTTTCAAAATCATCAAAATGTGAGGGCGCACATGCCAATCAAGTTTCCTTCAAAAACTCTCTCTCTTGAAAAGGTTTACTATGCCGAGCAATGGCATTTGCAGCCGAGTAACTTGCCGCGCTTGAGTGACACAATTTTTGCTTACATATTTAATCATAGACGTCGACTGTTTGTTTTTGTCTTTTATTGCACTTGCAATTAATTCTTTTTGCTCTGGTTCGTTTTTTTTCACAAAAGGATTTGTGATTTGTTTCAAAATGCCGTTTTACGGACGATGTTCTGCATACCATTGTTCCAGAACATAAAACACACACCGCTTTGTCGCCTTTACTGATCATGCCATATTTCTCAGTCCACTAAGTTTGAAATTCTCTGTTACACTTACTATCTTGCCCTCTTTTTTTTTTCTTTGCTGAACTAGCCATGTTAAATAGCAGTTCTAAAAATCATAAACTTAAGGTATCCAACTGCGTTCGGAACCGTGATTTTAAAAAAGTGCATAAATGGATAATTTTCATGATATTTAGTGTCACTTAGATTAAAATACATGCATAAAATTGTTTTAAGGGCATTCTGACAAAAAAAAATTATTTAAATACAATATTTCGGCAAAAAATTAACTTAGAATAACCTTTTTTCAAAATGTTCTCCTTTTGTGAAAAATACTTCTATTATAATAATATTTCGCCTATATATAGCTCAGATCTCTGTATAGAGGCTCAACTATGATTTTTGAAAAATTCACATTATTTTCAGAGTTACAATCAATTGAAATAATTATCGGCGTTTTTTTCTTAAAATTTGTCCCCTCTGTTGTGTCGTAAAACACGGATAAACCCACTTCTAAGTTGTATATTTCAAAAATTCTAGTTGAGCCTCTGTACAGAGGTCTGAGCTATGTACAGGTGAAATATTATTATAATAGAAGCATTTTTCACAAAAGGAGATTTTGAAAATGGGTCATTCTATGTTCATTTTTTGTCAAAATATTGTACTTAAATAATTTTTTTATTGTAATACTATTCTTAAAACAATTTTATATACATTTTCTAATCTAAGTGACACTAAATATCATAAATATTATCCATTTATACGCTTTTGCAAAATCACGGTTCCGAACGTAGTCGGATACCTTAACGCTATTAAACTTTAAACATACGGTTGTGTCGACGAAATTGACTATTCTATGTGGTCTCGCTTGATCACACCCATTAAAAAAAACTTTTTACTGACTCTGCACGACTGCGGGCACATGCGCAGATTTTTTTGTTTTTTTTTCGAAATTGAGTACTTGTACGAAATCTCTGTAGTGTCTGCTCTTTCGCTTTTGTCTCAGGTCATTAAAAATTTCAAAAATAAACCGTGAGAGTGACTTGATGAATTAGACTTAGAAGACAAGAATTAGATCATTGATAACTTAGATGTATACCAGCTGGACCACTAATGTAAACGTTAGAATATATTTTTTAAACTTGAATATATCTAGAAATAGTTACATACACCCACTATACGTAGATAAACTTTGCATCATTAGCAATTGTAATACACGACGTCACTACGCAAAGGAATAAAAAACGAGTCTGCTCCCCGACGTATCGGCGTCCCACCACGACTGATCATTTGCGTTTGTTCATTATACTTCATAGTGAACTTAGTTATTTTGATATAAAATGCAAACTGTTTTTCATCGGTGGCGTGCCAAAAATATTCTGTCGCGTGCCATTGGTTCGCCATCCCTGCAATAGGCTTATGGTATGAGAAATAAGATACATATGTTTTTGAATGAAAATTAGAAAGATATCTAGAGAAAACTGCATCGCGATTTTGGTTCCATGTCTTGCGGTAGGCTCATTTCAGTTATTATTCATTTTATTCATTTGTTGTTCTAATTTATCCTGTAGAAAGTTTACAAAGAGTTGTCCATATCCGGACGTGAAATTAACATTGAAATCTTCTGCTAAAATTAGTGGCAACGTATGATAGTTTTCTCTTAGTTCTTCAGAGTCTACTCGACCATAAATCATAAGTCTTTTATATAAAAACTTTATAATATTATTATCTGTGTTATTGGGCGAAATGTAAACAACTACCATTATGATGTTTGTTCCATCGTCCAAATACAGTGAGCAGCACATATATCACTAATTGATGATTGACCAATATCGATTTCACGAATATATCGTAATAAAATGTCCACGTTCGAAGTCACTAATTCACAAAATATGAACTTTAAAATGAATTTACAATTTTATTCACTTTAAACGTAGAATGTTTAATGTATTGAACAAAATACTAATTTATAAAATTGTTCAAGAATGAAATGAAATTACGAAATAATCAAGAAATCGCCGTTCACGTAACGCTAGCAAACTCGCAAACGAACTACTGACTGAAATTTCTATCTTCACTAACTTATATCTCCCTCTCAACTTCCGTTCACCTCTCCCGATCTCACTTTTCGTAACGCTCTCATCACGCATTCACCAGCTTATTCCTCAAGTCAAGCGTGCGTAAAGAAATTCAATTATTTTGAAGTCCTTTTATGTTAAATCTTGTATTTCTTTTCCGCAAAAGGGCAGAAAACTATTATCTTGCAAATAACTTTTTGCTAACACAGATTTTACCCTTCGAATTCTAATATATGTGCACAACATTTGACCTTTTGCATTTACAGGGTGTTCTAGGATCATTGGGACAAACTTTCAAGGGAGGTAGGGGACATCACAAGGATTCAGATTTGCATAGCAACCCATGGTCGCAAACTCCTTCGTTCGGCTCTAGGTGGCGTTGTTCACAAATGCATTTAAGGAAACATACACGCATTACAGCAGTCATTTGAGCTGTCATCGCCCACAGGGGAGTATGGAACATTTTACAAACATCAAGCTGGCAGATATGCACCTGATTTACGGATTGGCAGAAGGAAATGCACGAACAGCAGAAAGATTGTACCGCAAAAGGTACCCACAGAGAGATGCACCGGACCACCACCGGATGTTTGCTAACTTGCATCATAATTTGCGCGGATATGGGTCATTACGTGGTAATAGGCAAAATGAGTAAGGGACACGAGTGACTCGAACTCCCAACATGATATTCATATTCCTATCAATTGTATCCAACACATTTTGTTCCTTGCAAGGAACAAAATGTGTAGGATACCAGGGCCCATAATCAACTAAAAAAAAAATTTTTAACAAACGATTGCAATTAGCTGGCCCCCCCCCCCCTGCCACACACGTGCTATACATTTTCAAACATCTGTGTCTTCTCTGGAATTCGAACCATGGCTCTTCGACACTGCAGTCAGTGTCACTAATCCCTATCCTGTCTGGGCGGCTTTAATTTAAGTAATTTATCTTCAAATAGCAACAAAGGCAATATCATTGAATGAGATTATCGTTCGGAGTTTTGAAACATTGGTTGTTATTCTTTAAGCAGAAATATGCCGCCGTAAAATCTTCAAAAAGTGTACAAAAATCTAACCTTTGTGCCAATCTCATCTTTTGATTGTGATTTTATATAACATTCTTAGCTAATAGTCTGTAGTGTAATACATTGTTAATTATAACACAAACACACAAAACATGAACATCGTAATCTCTTTTCAGGTTGCAAATAGAAGAATACTTCTCTGGTATCCATGTCGGAACTCACATGGATGCTCCATGCCATTTCGCCAAAGGTCGATGGAGCATTGACCAGATACCCATAAGTCACTTGATCGCTCCTGCCGCAGTGATTGACATTTCTAAAAAGGCCGAAGAGGACAGGGATGCCTTAGTGCAAGTGGACGACTTCGAAAACTGGGAGATTATGACCGGTCAAAGTTTGGATGGTACCATCGTTATGATACGATCAGGATGGGGGAAACGGTGGAATGACAGGGAAGCTTTTGTTGGAACAGCGGGTAATGATACTACCAAGCTTCATTATCCTGGGATATCCGAAGAAGCAGCTCAGTGGTTGGTGGACAACAGAAATGTCTATGGAGTGGGATCCGAGGCCCTATCTTTGGATAATGGTCCATCCCAGGAGTTGATGGCCCATAGGATCATTCTGGATAAAAATGTCTTTGGCTTGGAAAATGTTGCCAACATGGATATGTTGCCCATTTATGGTGCTACTCTCCATGTGTTGCCAATGAAAATAGGGAATGGGAGTGGAGCGCCAACAAGGATTATTGCGACTTTTCCCAAAATTTTGTATGGCAAGGATGGGAAGGCAGTGACTGAGAGAACTTTGAGGGAAATTATTATTTTCAATAAATAAAACTCTACAACCCCCTTGAGCCCGAAATTGGATAAATTAGGATTTCTTTCTCATGCCAAATTCTTAGGAGAAGATCATTTTAATCATTTCCGGTTCAGGACATTGTATAAGATTGTCAAAGAGTGAGCATTTTTTTTTTTCTGAATCAATAGATTTATTAATTTTCTACTGAACAATTTTTATCTTAAATTTACAATAAAAAAAATGTTATTACATTGCGAGAGTTGTGTCAAATTACTTTCAGAGAAAATTCATGATAAATAGGTCAGCAAATTGCCAAAAAATTATTCAGATTTGAAAATTACTTTGATAATTTGTGAACGAATACTATGCTGTTAAAAATTATAATGAGCTCGATTTAAGGCAGTGATAGGTATTTTTTATGAGTGATTAAAAAAAAATGAGAGTTTTTTGGCTCGCCAATGTGATTTAATATTTAACTAATAAAATGGAAATAAATATATTTTCTGGGAATTCTTTAGTAATATTGAGATGAATGAAGTGGCAATTTTCCGTATTTTTCAATTCCTACACTATTAGCTCGCACTGTCTATATATTTATTTATTTATATATTTGTATATTTATTTTTTTATCTTGGTGGAATTTTCAATCGTTAATAAAATACATTTTAAAGCGCTGAATTGAGCTGAAGTTTTATATACAGGATCATTTTGGATGACAATACAATAATTTAAATATAATTAATAAAAATTAATTGATTAAAACTAATTATTTAAAGAATTACAAATACAGCCACGTTGGCGACATAGCGACCCTATTGGCGACTTGTGTCAAAACTTGTGTGTGTAAAGGTTTTTTTCTCACGTATTAAAGCATTCAGTTGGACTGAAATTAAAAGGCAATACAATACTTTAATGATAATTAAAAAAACTAATTACCACTTAATGTTGTGATTCTGTCCTATGTATATACATATTTATATTAATTGTAACTACTAAATAAATAGTAGCTAAAATAAAATTGTTCGTTGTTGATCTAAGTAGGAATTGACTTAAAAACTACTTTTTTGTATTACTTGTTCGTTTCTCAGACTGAAATATAAAAGCAAATAAACATGTTGTAGTCATCTTTTTATTTTTAATTTTTTTTTAATATTTATTACGATGATCAAAAGCAAAAGTTTATATTATGTAATTCTATTATGTAATTTTTATAGCTGTATTCTCTGGAAGAATACGCAAATTTCTATGGAAATTTTCGTATTTGCAAAAAATGAAAAACACTTTTAAATGATTTAAAAATAAATAAATAAATAAAAAACATCGGAATTAACCCTTTATCTACTACATTACGATTTACTGCAGTGTTTTTCGTGTGGAATATTTATTTTATTTACTTATTTATTTTAAGTCACTACATTGAAAATTAAGGTATATACATAAATAAGATACTCAACTTTGAGAAATTAAATCCATTAGAGCTAATTAATTAAATTGGTACTTGATAGTATCTTCAGTATACGGAGGGCTAAAATATTCTAGTAATACAAAAAGACTGTATGACTTTTTGTTAAATAGCTAGAAAGCACTAATATTTTACAGCACAAAAAAAATTCATTTTTAAAAATTATAAATTTTTAAAATGTACTTTTTTCTACAC
Organism: Trichonephila inaurata madagascariensis; assembly: GCA_019973955.1. Lineage (NCBI taxonomy): Eukaryota > Metazoa > Arthropoda > Arachnida > Araneae > Nephilidae > Trichonephila > Trichonephila inaurata. The sequence goes on along the minus strand of BMAV01018713.1, from coordinate 122,132 downwards.
ATAAAAATAAGTTTTACACATAAACTTAATTTGATGATTTGCAAAGAAACAGTTTTTCTTTTCATTGATGTACAAATATACATTAAACATTGTGGATTTTGAGTGATGTTTCGATTGAATGTTTTTTAAAGCATTGCATCCTGGGGTAGGAAATACTGTATTTTCTGAACATGAATTACTGCACCCTGGGTCTTGTTCAGTCTCTCGATCGTCTTCTTCAGAATGTGACGAAAATTCCAGTAGATTATTTTCTGGAACTTTTTCACCAAAAGAATCCTCTGCTAGAGCATTACTACTTTCATATGGTAGTCTCTAACAACAAATCCAGGACCTCTTGAAGGCTGAACTTCTTTTTTAAAGATATTCTAAGAAGAGGGGAAAAATTATAGCATTTTGGATATTTCTTTTCAATAACAACAAGCAGTTATTTAAGAGGTGACGAGTAACGGAGTTAAAAATAATATTCTCTTCAATCCTTTCTTTTTAAAGAATTCATCCCTTTTCTTCTGGTTCCTTCGAGATGCGGCAGCTGATCGAAAGACGGGTTTGATTGTCATGGAGATGTGACGTCATTTTCTCTTGGCTCTCTTTCAAAAGCGAAACCGGTACTAAATCAACAGGGAGAGTGGTTTCTCACTCATTCCTCCACCAGCGTTGCTGCGATGCACTCAAAGTGGACTGCTATCTATTTTTATGTAACTTCAACAGCTTCTACTATTTTTCAACTAATTTTTATGAGTGGATAATAGAGCTTTCTCTAAGGTTCCACGTAAATGTATAACCATTACGGTTACCATGAAGGGCTTTCTCTAGCTTCCAGTGTACTGGCGGTACTTATAAGTACCACAAAGTTATTCAACTATAAAAAATCAATTATACACACTGATCACTTAAAATAAATAGTCAAATCGTTTTCTAAGGTCTTAACTAACATATAAAAAAAGACACACTTTCCTTCTGCCTTTAACTACTTTTTCGGAACAAAAATAATAATCTTGGCAATCCAATCAAAATGGCATCTGAAAACGCAACTTCAGTCTTAAAACTATTCGCCTCTTCCCCGATAAAATACTCATCATAGAACCGATGCTACCATATATCCTAGAAGAGGGGAATTAAAAGAATGTTCCTGTTAAGTTTCGTCAGAGTATTCCTAACATTTTTTATTCTACGTAATTTTAAAGTGGGTGGGGAGTTTTTATAAGTACCGTCAGTAAATTAAGGGTTAACAGTTGTTCTAAAATCTGTGGTAATTCTTATTAATATGTATAATATACATATATCATGAGAAACTAAAATGTATTAATTTATTTGCGTTAAATGCGAGTTTTAAGAAATGGTTCTTTTCCAAGTTAAGTAAGAGTTCTTTTTCAAGAATGGGAAAAAACCATGACAGAAAGCTTTACACCTGTGGTCTTCAAACTGTGTTCCATGGAATCCTGGAGTTTCAAAAGGCATACTCATGGATTCCACGAGTCACAATAAAAAAAAATCGAAAAGAAACTTATAAGTATGTATACAAAATTATTATTTCTATGAAGTATCTAACCTCATCCTATTCATTAAACTGAAAACTTTATTTAAATATATTAAACTTTCTTTTTCAACACTTTTTAAACTTTTGTTATAATATCATAAATGAATATTAAAATGTTTTATCTTTATACATATGCTTTCCACTAGATTGTGAATATTCTACTGTTTACTACCTCGGTTTCCGCGAAATAATTTTATACTCGTTATTTAACACAGTGCCTTGCAAAACTAAATAATTTTCTAATGCAAAATGCACTATTTTGCAATTGTGGGGGAAAACACCTATAAAGAAGGAGAAGAAACAACTTATCGACTGATTCGATGTTAAAATCTAAATTTAAGCAAGAACAGCTCCTAAATTTTATGTTGCAAATTCATGAAAAAAATACACAGTATTTCTCACACAGTTATAAACATTTTAATATCATTCAGATATCACATTATTGCACTGAGCCCTATCCGCTGCATATCACGGCTTTTAGAAAGATTTTTTTGCTACGATAAAATTTGTCTGTAGACGGTATAATACATAAATAAACTTAACTGAACTCAGTGGCGTGACAGCCCATGGAAGCCAAGACTTCTGTGCCCAACTCACTATACGCGATCTTGGGCCCTGAGGTGCATGAGCAGATGTTTCGGTCAGGTGGTCAGTCTGACGCGAAACCCCTCAGTATTAAGTTCCCAAGCACGCATGGTACTCATTTTATTGACACACTGAAGGGATGAAAAGCTGAGTCAACCTTGCCTAGCCCGGGGATCGAACCTTGGACCTGTGGTGTGGATTTATTTTTAAATCAATGTTTCATTAAATCAGTGATATTCATAAAAGTATTTCTTATTAATTGCGTTATAACTGGAAACAACGAAACAAAAAAATAATTATTTGCTTATAATAAATACTGTTACTATAATATTGTAACTTAAGCACATAAATACTATAAAATAATAGACATTTTTATCTAAACTCACTCAAAATATATTTTAAGTTCTTGATATAAATTTTATAATATGTTTTAAATGCTCTAATTTATTAATATCTACACATGATAATAAAACTGAAATTTTAAATTAAAAATATTCGAATTTTGGGAGACTATTTAGACATTTACATTAATAATCAATTTTTATTTTATTTATGTTAGAAAATCGTACAAATCAATAATAAAAAAAACCTAATCAGTTAAATTTTCTTATTTATCAAAATTTAGTCCTTTATTAAGTTTCCCGCCCCAAGGTGGTTCAAGTCTTTGAGCTATATTTCTATGTGAATTAGCCGAAAAATAACAAAGGAAAGAATATAAGAAACTAAATTAAACAGTAAATACAATTAAAAGATTACATACATTATAACGTATAGATTTATATGTTATAAGATTTTATGTTATAAGATTTATATGTTATAAAATTTTATGCACATCTCAAAATTCGATAAAACAGTAAGCAAAGTAAAAGATTTTTTTTTTCCATGTCCGTACAAAACATACAGCAACTTTAAAAAAAGTGATTGAAAACTTTAGATATTGCAATGGAAAAGTTCTATGGCTGAATTTTGTGATTCAAAAGTTCAACATTTTCTCACGTTATTTACATTTAATTCTGAATACTATAAAACCTAAAAAATAATTTATTTTTAAAATAATGGTTCACTAACTTAAAAAAGAAAATGCAAACAGGCAGCGAAACAGAGCGTCACAAAAGTGATCGGACCCCAAAATATTTTGAAACAAATTCATCAATAACATTATTGTCACAGCAACTATTATTTTTATTTTTACAATATGATGACATTTAACATATCGTTTGGTTTACCTTTCTTGTTTATTTCGCAAAATCATTCTATTTAATATTACTTCTGTCCCATAATAATAGTCAATAACAGTAACAAAAAGAAATAAAAATAAAACGCAACATTTATTACCAAAGAACTAAATAAAGTTAAATAATAAATTAAAAATATTACATCTAATTTTTAATTTAAGAAGTCTGATAGGTTCTGAATTTTTCAATAATTTCATTACTACATTTGAAACTTTTTTTTTTCCAACGAGGCTGCATTTTAGCAACGATATTTTGAACTTGTAAATAGTGTTCGTATTGCAAATATTTAGTTATATTCAAAATTCTTTATTTTGAACTAATTTTGAATTGACTATATTTAAATTATACACAATAGATATTACTTAAGTTGAAAACTTTCTTCCAAATTATTTTATCGTCTGCTTTAATTCAATAATTCATGCAACTTTAATTTATCTGATAATTTAATTTATTTACTGATATTTTATCGTCTGTTGTTAAATTTATGTTGCTTAAGTTGATATCTTTTGTAATGATTCTAAACATGTTTTATTTAATAGTAAAAAATAATTGTAATGCATAGACGCTGATTGAACTTAATATGTAATTAATTTTGATAAATTTCCGAGAAATTATCATTGATGTGGAGATCTTTTTGATCATTTGATGAGAAAAATGTCTTTACTGCTTTAATCTTTGTATTTACGAACACAACTTTGTTTTTTCAAAAAATTAGCAGTAGCATCCGCGGAAGCATGTTTTCTAATTTTTGACATAGTCATTCTGTTGCACATTGTTTTGTATTTAACGTGATTGCACCTTTTCGTTTTCATTTGATGTACCTAGAACTGAATAATGACAGCTCAATTTTTGCTCAGAAATTTTTTTTTTTTCATCTTAGTTTTACAAAAGGTTGATATCCAACTGAAATAAACATCTGATTTCGATGACGGCAGAAGACATTAAAAAAATAATTATATATTAATTATTCAAAAAAAAAAAAAACATTCAGCTTAACCTAAAAATTGAAAGATATGACAAAACAAATGACAGATGGGATGGAACATTGATTTTGATTAAAGGCTTCGCAATTTCGCAGTACAACATAACTTACTGTTGCACCCAGCAATAAAAAAAAAATTCCAATTTAAATATTCACTTGTTACTACTAGGGGAAATTATTATGATTATCATTATTGTGTGGGGCAAAAAAAGAGTATCAAAAGGAAACAACAAGCGACGTTCGAAAACTCATATTACTTATCTTAAAAGAGGTAAAGGTACTTACGTATTACCGCAACAATCGCCAACTCTATCAATAACTCGACAAATTGGCAATCGCGATTTCTTATGTGTCGTACGCGCGGAACTGGCAACCAGGTGCTTCGTTTCATATAATATCATCAATAGGTTGCAATAATACTTAAGTACCGAGCTATATATATATAAATAAATTTTAAATGTTACTAAGTTGGTAAATTTATCTCATTCGATTATTTCTTGTGTTACAGTTTTCTTCAGTGGAATACAAAAACGTCTCTTATGGAGGGCTTTTACATTCTAAAAAAACACGTAGACGAAGCTGCAGGGGGGTAATCTCTATCGTAAAAAATGAAAATTTGTTGGTTTATGGGGCAGGAGGTTGATCCCCCACACCTCACCCTTGTGTACGTCACTGATTCTCTTTAAATAGGGAAATCGCGGTACTTACGTATTAACGTCACCACAGCCAAATTGGAGCCACACAAACTGCGTCATTTTCGACCAAAATCTGACTGATTGGTATTTTTCAATATTCCTACGATTAGCTCACTCTCTTTTGATGTATATATATTTATTTTGTATATATTTATCTTCTTCAAATTTTTAATCGTTAATGAAATACTTTCTGTTCATCCTATCAAGTTCAAATAAACTTTTTTAAACATGTTGTAGATGACACTTGATGTTAACACAGTTTTTTTAAATATTAATTCATTAATTAAATTAATTACTGGTTTCCGACGCCTAGTTAGATTCGTCTCCATTGTTGTAAAAATGTAACGGTTAAAACAATGACAAATGTTGGCATCGAAAAACGGTTTTTCAGCCAAACCGGGTGTGCGTTGTTACAATAATGCAGATGAATCATGCTCTTTTTTCAATTTCTCTCTACTATTAGTTCACTCTCTCCCTATATATAT
>BMAV01018713.1:97503-110000 GCA_019973955.1 Trichonephila inaurata madagascariensis | reverse complement strand
TGCAGTGACTCAAGTAAAGCCCAACCCGCACGATCATGCGGGTAACGAAATCCCGAGTCCTACAAGCCACATTAATAGAATATAGTTAATATTTTTCCTATTTTACAATTATTTAAACATTAATACAAAAATTTGTATCGAAGCAATTAGAAATACATTGATAATTACCTTTTTACGACAGATAAAAAGAAGACGTGTTTTCGTTGTATTTGAAAACAAAGCTAGATTTGCCAGCTAAATGTAAAACCTGGACCATAACCATCGTCTGTTGATAAAAAGTAACACTTTACTTTTTCTGCAAACTGGCTCAATGGTTGGATTCGGGATTTTCTTACATACGACTATTCCAGAAGCAAAAACGTATTAGAATATCTAACCCGCACGATCGTACGGGTTGGGTCTTCAAGGGTTATACGGCGAAGATACCTAAAAATTAATAATTGCAGTTTGAAAGTATAGGTGCGCGTTATACGCCGGATTTTACGGTAACTATTTTTGTGTTTATATTGTTACTAATTTGAGTGGGATGGGGGAATAGCTGATGACGCCAATTATTTGAATAATAACAGATTTATTAAGGGACCAGACGAACAGATGACTAGATAAACGTACTATATACACGAAGAAATAGTATAACAGATTATTTACCCACAACTGCAAAACGCACTCATTATAAACAAGCTTTATGACATTCCAGAAACGGCTTTCTAGAACAGTTCCGCTAGCACAGGAACTCAGACAGATAGTTTCTCTCTCTTATTGCAGCCAAAGCCCAAAAAGATAACTGATTTTGACTGAACTCTCTTTTGAACTGAACTGACTTTTATATAACCTTATGAAATTTTCAGAAGGGTTGGTCCTGGAGCCTCCTCGAGGATTCCTAGGCGATATCTTATTTTTCGCTACATTTGTCGCCAAAAGCGATAAGTTGACCAGTCTGGTTTTCCTGGTTACATCTTCTATGGTTGCCACAATCTTATTTTTCACGCTGGAAAATGAAATTTGCCTGTAAAACTCTTTTCCCACAAAGAGAATATTGATGCAGAGAAATAACATACGTGACGTGTTTTAAAATTGTCTCTTCTTCCTCAGTTAATTCACAGCGGTCATCAAACATTTCTGCATTCCATTGCGATCGATAACGATACTTTAAAATATAGATATCCGGGTACTTACTTATTATCGCAACCTGTTAGCGAAGCACATGATAGCCAATGCAAACTTGGCGAATCATCTTGAAAGTTAGCGATTGTTGTGATAATAAGTACCGATATCCGTAGGTGAAATTGTTCACCATGCTTTTCTTTCAATGTTCCCATATTTCAAAAAAGTCCGGGATAAAGGGCAAGAAATGAAATTTTAAGGATATGTAACAGCCTAAGTTCTTATAATATTTCACTTATTGTAGTTTGTTATTACATAGAAAATTTTCCACAACGTTCTTGAATAAAAGAAATGCATTGTTTCCTGTTTTCGTAAGAACAATTTTAAATTGGGCATTTCTCATAAGTTTTTGAACTTCCGGATGATAATAAACACATCTTTTACTTTAGCATCCAACGTTAACATTAATAAGTCTCACACAAATACAAGTGGCTTACCGCTCCAATCGAGAACCGATTATGAAAAACTTTATCTATCCCAGTTTGGTGTGGATTTGGAAAATCTATCCGCTGATGCATCTAGAGGTCGATTAACTACAATTTTATTATCAGTTTCTATAGGCTTTCGATAAGGCCAATTTCCTACATAATACTGTTTATTTTTGCACGATTATCCCAAAACCTCTTACATACAAGTCATTTTGTGTCACTCCTAACAGGAAAAAGTACAGTCGGGAGCTAGTTAGAATAGAAATCCCCTTGGGTCCTTCCTTACATGGTCAACTGGTCCTCCCTCAAGCACGCGAAAACTCCATTCTTCTTCCTATTAGTTGATTCAACTAAAAGGATATTATGGAATCTGAGCTCTTCAGACGCGTCTACTTGTGTATTGAAAATGAAGAAAGCTTTTTATTGCTTCTTCGGATTCAATCATTGTACCGATGAGTTTGGCACTCAATTTTCAGTCAACTTTGTGTCCACGTATGAAAGGAATCCCCTCCTCTTTTTACACTAGAGGTGTGGTGACAGGAAACGAGTTGACAGGCTCAAAGTTGCCACGAGTGAAACCGGTCTAAAGTATGAATATTTTGTATAACTTTTTGCATTTCGCGAAAAGCAGAAACACTTTCAAGTCAGCACAAATTTTTATTTAAGGCCCCCGTTGCATTGCAATATAAATAACAGCTTCTTCAAGGCCTCATACCTTTCTTTCCCCGCTTGACGCGTATCCTATAAGAATGGAGCTATACAGGGACGTCTTAAGGTATGGGCCAACTGGGCCCGGTCCCAGGGCCTCACCCTCGGCGGGGGCCTTGTTTCGTTCCGACTCTGTCTTAATAAGGTCATGATCCGGATAATTTTAATGGTCAAATATTATTCCCATACATATTCTCCGGAAAACAGGGGATGTCAAACTGTATGTTAACTGACAAAAGTAGTAAGAATGTATTATTATGTGATGACCATTATCCAAGTCTGGGTATAGGCCTAATACCATAAACAGTCATTAAACTCATTTAGTCGAAATGCGTCCATCGGTCGAGCCGGTTTGTGCCTAGGTTTTTGAGATTGTGAGTCGTGCATATTTATTTGTTTCAAATTACTGTTTGAATGAGTCTACTTTGTCTACTTTAAAAGATCTCAGGTAGGGCCTACTTCTGCATAGGGGCCCAGGGCCTCAAAGAGTCTTAAGACGTCCCTGGAGCTATATTTATTTCCAAAGAGTACTTCTTTTAAGCTCTCCTTAGAAACATCAATACAAAGTTGCAGTTCCTTCGGTGCATTCCGCTGTTCTAAAGATGATATGAGACTAGAAATGTAGTTGAAAAAGAATATTTCCCCATCCTTCTTATAAAAACGTATGAAATCTTTGTGTCTTCCTCGGTTTATGGAAATATCCATATCATTGGTCAATGCATTCCAATCCTAAAGACTTAATCCCAGAAACTCGACTTTATTTTTACTTAATCCCGAATCACGCACAAAATCATTCTACTGAATTTTCCTCTGATGAAACGTAATCTGTATTTGTTTCAATTTCAAGACTACAAGGTGATCTTCATTAATTAAAGGACAGTTCAGTCCAGGGGAGTAGCAACCGCCGTATCAGCTGTATCAATGATACGGGGCCCCAACGTGTGTAACTACAGTCCCAGTATCAGGGCTCTCCCATATCTAAAAAAGGGTCCAGAAGGAATTTTGATACAGGGCCCCCTCAGAGCTAGCTACGCCAGAGGATCAGTCGCTGTAGCACAGGAAGCCTGTGGACACCTAGATATGTACGAGGTAGGGAAGAAACACTCGCCATGATCCAATTAATCAATTTATTTATCACACAATGAAAAGAAACATATCCACACACAATTAATAATAGTAAGAGAATGTCTCGATGCTAACTGTGAAAGTGGAACAACGACGGTAATACATGAACGATTAGGAGACTATCAAACTCGATCCTTACTTTATAAAGGATCTAACCTATCATCCGATTTAGTCTAATATCAATTTAATCTCAGAGTGAACTATCGTTACTTTTAAACTCCCTCCTAATAAGTTCTTATTCACAATAATTCAAATATGATACCTTCAATAACAATCTCACCTGAATCGGGTTTATCTCCTCTCCTGCTCTCTATTCTAGATAGAAAACTTCGACTACATATAGTAAGTTAATTTGAATATCACGATTTTCTTCTTTCGAGGGGATGGTTGTGAATAACGTGAATTGATAGCCCAAAGATTTCTCAAGAAGATTAATTGAAGGATCGCGGATAGATCCGTCATAAGCCTGCCACTGTTAGATGTTGGCTTCATTGCGGAATCGATCTTATCCTAAAATGAATTTTTTTTGCTGTTGGAGCCCTGCAAAAATAAAAATCTTAAGAATGATCTCTAGGTCATCAACAGATCATTGATATGGCGAAAGAGACATTGAAGTGAGTTTTCCTTCGATCCTCTCTTAAAGTCGGGTAGAGCAACGATAATAGCATCATTGCTTATTTTGTTCACCAATTTTGCATCTAAGATAATGATTATAGGTAGTTTTAATTAGCCATACTTTTCTGTGCGAGTAATGCTAACACAAATTCAAAACAATTATAGCCAAAACAATTACAGAAACTATTAAAACCTCTCATCTCCTTCCTCTTCTCTCGTATCTATGGTATACAATCAATTATATCTAAAATCGATTGCCACACATTCTACAGAAATTTAAACTATGGACTCAAAGAAAAACATTCATTTTATATCTCCCTTGACCAGTCTCGAGATTTTATCTTCAAGTTCAAGATCCAAAATTAGGAAATTCTTATTTGTTGATATTTGGTAACTGAAATAAACAATAAAAAGAAATAATTAACAATATATATACATTAATATAAGTAATTAATAAAAAGTTTTCAAAAATATACTTCATTATATATATACACACACTTTATCACGAAACTAATCCATTCATCTGATGCATTACATTAATCTGATGGAAATAGAAAATCAAAAATATTTGAACACAATTTTTCAAATGACAAATTCTTTTTTTAACATTATTTGACAGATCGTGGAAATAAGAGAAGAAAACAATCAGCAATATTTTGTACTCAGTTCCCATATTCATGAAAATATTTATCTCAATTCTTGACATTTACTTTTTATTATGCATGGAAAACTGCAATTTTTAACTACATTTTTATGCACTGAATTGGTTTGAGAAATAGTGTCAAACAAGAAACTACGTTGCTGACCATTAAAACTGCAACACCATAAAGAAAAACAAATGCAAATGCAAAAAACAAAACAAAAAAACAAAAAAATTAAAAATTACTGCATCTAAACAGTACGGTACGAAGACAAAATTATTAAATTTGCAAGTAATTTGGAGATTTACAGGGGGAAGAAATTAGTAAATAAAACAGTTCCTGGCAATTAAATGGCACTTGACCGGTTAGGTACAGAGAGTCAAACTAGGCTTGGATGATAAAAATTGGCGATTCATTTCATGCTGCTTCAAGTCTATGCCAAACTTCATTAACGGTATTAGCTAAAGAGGGGTAGTGAGTCAGTCTCTCAGCACCCCAAGACCAAATGCATTCAATGGGTGACAGATTTGGAAACTGTGCAGGTCAGGATAACAATCGAATACCCTGTTTATCGAGGAAGGTCGAAACACGACGTGCAACATGCAATCTAACATTATTGTTTGGCAGGCCTCGACGATAGGGCACAACCACTGTACGTAAGATGTCAGAAATGTACCAATTTGCGTTCAAATTACCGTCGATCCAAACTAGAGTGTGTGTGTCATTCACTCGATGGGTTTCTCAAACCATCACACCAGGTGCGGAAACCCTATGCCAACATCGAATGTAAGCAGAAGACGAGTGGTCTCTTCAGAACCTCCAGATATGTATACTGCCATCAGAATACTGCATGCAGAGCCGAAATTCGCCCGAAAAGACAACATTGTGCCACTGCTGCCTCCAGTTATGTCGTTCGGCGCACTAGAGCTGCCGTCTCTCTCTATGCTGGGTTGTCAAGGGAAGCCGAAGCATTGGCCGCTGAACTGACAATCCACGCTGCTGCAAACGTCGTCGCACCGTATGAGTGGATACTGGACGTGCTGCAAACATTCTCATTTCCTGACGGTCCGTGATGTGGTTGTACGGTTTTACATGACCGAACTCATAAAATGTGTGCTTTCTCGAGCGTTAGTCATGGGAGGGCATAGAGATTCTGCATGCCGTTCAGTATGACCCTCAGCAACCCCGTTGATTCCATATTCTCATGACAGTGGTTGGATTTCGATCAGTGCGACGAGCGATATCACGGTACGATAATCCACACTCTCAATAGGCAACAATCCTGCCTCTATCAAATTCCGACACTTGTTGGTAAGCATTTCTTCTTATTTAAGGCATAATACGATGTTCTGAGAAAACTCCGACTTTACAAAGCGCTTTCCGAATGAGAAATCCACTACATAACTTTTCTTTTTGCAATGCTTCAGATGTAGTTTCTCCTCCTGCGCTGAAAAACAAAGCATTTACATATACCAACCTCGTCTTCTTTTCATGTGATTTTGACATTCGTCAGAAAATTCCTTCCTGGTGTTGTAATTTCAATGGCCAGCATTGCACATCAGGGCTATCGGCGATGGATCACATATTTCTGGAATGTGTTCAAATGACAAAAGCGAAAAGCAGGTTCTAACTTCCTGAACGTCTACATTAAGCTGCATAAGAGGCTTAGTTCCATATTGCGGATGTGGGCAGGGGCCCCCCCGCGGCGGGGGGGGGGGGGTGGGGTGGCGGGGTTGGTTCATTTTGTGGGGGGGGAGCCCCCCCCCCCCCCCGTTATGTGTCGTAAATCTTCAACGGAACCAGTCCAATTATTTTATGATTCACATTAGTGACTGTGAAAATATACCTTTAATAATCAGGCTTGTTCCATAGTTTACGAAATCAGTAGCACACATCTATATTGAGATAAAATAACTTGATGTTGACTCACAACATAATGCAGCATGGTTATTAAAATCATTAAAAAGAGATTATTAATTTTCAAAAGTAAATTTATGTATGTTTCTCAGCTAGAATTAATAAAAATATATGTAATGTTTTTGTAATACATAGCCCAGATACTCATTCTGCATATCACTAATTAGAAACCTTTGAGTTTTGATCCCCAATCCATAGAGAATTGAAAGGAAACAGGCCTCCAAAAAGTAAAATTTGTAATGGTTTCTGAATCACTTCATAATCAAGCATGAACTTTCACTTCAAAGTTTAACAAAGAATTGCATTACGGCCACAGTTGCATGGTTGGTAAAATTGTAGGTTTGACGAAAATTATAATGGGAACTAAAATATATATTAATAATATTTATATATCTTGGTTGCAAAATTTTCACTGTAGTACAATATGAAACTAGAAATTAAGGAACCAACACAACCAGCATTAGCCTGCCAGTAATCTTGCTTGTAATCGTGCTTTGCCTAATAGGCAGCATTCAAGGATAATAAAATAAATAAATCCACTTATATAATATTAAAATCAAGTATTTAAAATTCTCAGCATACCTACTTAAGAGTTTTTATGTTTAAATACATTAAAAAATTCTACTAGAATTATAGTTTCCAATCATTAACAGTTTTTATTGATCAATAACTTTCTAAATTGTGTGTGTGTGTGACTTCTACCAACTAAAATAACTTTTAAGCAAGCACACACNCACACACATTGATCTATATATATATAGTCAAGTATTCTTTACTATAGACAGAAATCTTTAGAACATTAAAGATAAATAACTATTAAGTAGACAAAAACAGATATTAGAATTTCACTGGCGTAGCTAGTATCAAAATTCCTTCGGGGGCCCCAGTTCACATATGAGAGCCACAATAGTGGGACTGCAGTTACACGTGCTGGGGCCCCTGTAGCTTGGGGGCCGCGTATCATTGATACGGCGGTAGCTAGGCCCCTGTAGAATTTTAAAAATATGGATAGCTGACTTAGGATAGCTTAAAAATATGGATAGCTGACATTTCTGACTTAGGATAGCTCTTATATATAGAATAATTTATATAAAAATGGGGTTTAACAAGTTTTCTGGCTAGCCAACATTCCCTTTTTCTGTTTATAATACTGAGCGAAATTCTCTCTATTGAATATATATATATGACATGCTTCAAGTTAGAACCAATCTTAATTTTTAAAAAAGGTCTTTATTCAGAGAGCTCTCTACATGATCTGTCGCTGAGAGAAAAAGGACGCCAAAGTGAAATCTAAGTGTTTTTACCACTTAAGCCCAGATGTAAGTATCTCTTATTTTACGAGTTGCACTTGAAATATAGGGGTATCAAATATAATGATCAGGGATTAGAAGTGTTTAGTGGTTAGACCATCTGTTTCGGAGAAATAATTGGGTGATTAATTTAATACTTGAAGATGTAATGGAAAATAAAAGTGCTATATAGGGAATTTAATTTTAAATCTAATTTAATTATCCTTACACATATATTTTAATGGGGCTGTGCATAGGAAAGAGACATAATTTTTAAATCCATTACAAGAAAAAGGTAATTATTGTATTCAAAAATGAATTGCCTATGTTGAAGTTATTGGCAGATTCTGGACTCAAATACAAATTCGAAGCATAGTATTGGCTGTGAATTGCAGCACTTCATAAAAAGTATAAAATTAATCGTATTAAAATAATTATGTAGCACATGAATAAAGATAAATACTATAGTTACTTGAGATACTCTAGGAATATATTTTTATTTGTCTATATAATATTACTACGAGGTTAAAATAAAACTAAATGAATAAGTAATTTTAACTGTAATTTGAATATGTAGGTAAATATAAAAATATATCTAACGAAGAAAAATGATAAAATCTATAATAATAAACTATTAATCTACAGAATTTAATCCCTACTCTATTTAGAATTCCTTTATACAAATAACTGTTAACAAAATTGTGTATTTTTCAATTAAACGGTATTTAATAAAAATGTTTATAATTTTTTATTTTTTCTGAATTTTTTGAAACAAGAAATTTATTATGTTATATATAATTAATAATAATATTTCTGAATATTGAATTATGTACATTACTTTCCCAATGAGGCACTTTTACAATATTAAATTTAAATTAATCTCTTTTGTCATAAATATATACATATATCATACATATGTCATAAATATATATATATAAGCAGTTGTCAAAATAGGTTTTGTGAGAAAAAGAAAAAAACTCATTATTTACATACCAATAAAAGTATAAGAGAGAGAGAGAGAGAAATATATATAAATTATAAAAAACATTTCAATTATCAAATAAACATAGCAATACTACTGTTATAATTAAAAGCTACCTGGTTGTGCAGCTGAGACTGGATAAATTGAACAATGAATAAATAATTTTTTAATAGAATAATCTAATCAAACAAATTTAAAATAAGCTATTTTTCTTTTAGGATAATACCAATTATTAGATCATTCTAAAAATATATGTTAAATTATTGATTATGTTAAATTCAGTGATTTTAATTAAATCATATAAATAATAAAAATGAAAATTCAATTTAATTAATTCATAAAATGAAAACAATTCATTTTTTCACATAATATATAGTTCTATTAACAATGTTTATTAAAAGAAACATAAACTTAGTAATAAATTAAAAACTATTCAGCAAAATTTTAAAACATAAAAACTGTGCAATTCTTTATTAAAATACATCTCAGTATAAAAAATAACAGAAATTTCAAAGTTTCCAATACATTAAATAAACAATACACTTTTGTTTAAAGTCAATCAATTTAAATATCACAAGTTACAGTATTTGATCAGGTACATAATGGCTAAACAGCATAATTTAATTGTCTAAATGAATATAAAAATATTAATACATTCTAGTCTATTTCTATGATGAAAAAAATGCAAAAGAAAATCGGTACTTAAGTATTAGTCAATAAACCAACAAATTGATGGAGATATTTAAGAATTTGTGCCAAAGTTTATTAACACAAAAAAAAAACAAATTTAAATTACATTTCACTATATAGACTTTATAACTAATTAAGCAAAAAAAATTAAATATTTAAAAACTACGTTATTCAGGAGGTGGCTTATCTATTTTTAAATGCACATGCTGCCCAATTAACAAAACATTTTGTCTTTGATAGAATGATTCCATACAACATTGGAAATACTCCATTTAGGTATTCTTCCGTAGAAGAAAAGTTCCAAATTTTAATCATTTCTGCAAAACAAATTAAAAATACAAGAAGAAAAGTAATAAGACAACTTATAAACAAATTTATAATATTCAAGATATATGCAGGAAGTTTCTCTTTATTGGCTGCATATCACAACAGTTTTATATCAACTGTTTTTGATTTGATGAAAAAGATCGCTAGGCTAATATCAACAAAAACCAAACAATCTTAACTAAAGTAATTGAGATTAAAGCTGCATTAACAGATCCAAAATACCCAAATAAATGAAATAACCTTATCTATTTGGACAAAAATAATTTGTCAAATTAAGTCACTAATTTTATCTTTATCATATGTAATTAACAAAAAAGAAATTTAATTAAAAATTATTTAAAATACACCCTCATGGACCCCACCCTAAAGAACCCACATACGTTTTAAAAATTTTTTTTGAAACATTCATTTTTAATTACTTTCAAAAATAAAAAAGGAAGATTGCCACAAACTATACTCAGTTGTGCGTCAGCCCAGTTAGGACTAAGGTCTCCCATCTAAGTTTTTGCTACCTTGGGTGCTGAGGTGCATGAACAGACGAGCCAGTCTGCTTATGCACCCAGCATGATTCGAAATCTCCAGTGATCCGAGTCTGATGCAAAACTTCCAGTGTTTTGTTCCCAAGCAAGCTTGGTACTCAAAACCACTAACAGATTAAAAAAATAATTCTGTTCAAAAAAATTTATTCATATAACAGCCCTGACAATATTCCAATATTATATATTTTGCCAAGTCAATCAATCAGTCTCAAAAGTTCATATTAAAACTTACTTGTTCTCTTGTGGTTGCATGAATTGGCCAAATTTATTGTCAGTATTCCATTACAGCAACTTTAATACAGTAATTTATTTGCTACCCCCCCCCCCAACTTTACTTGCAAAGTGATACTCAGGTGATCAAATATCACAAAATAATTATTACAAATTACTTTCTTATAAAAATAATGCAAAAATTGTTTTCATTAACAAATTATGAAAAGTGCACTCAAATGACTTAAATTATTAGAAGATAAAAAGTCTATATGTAAAATTTGAGAGCATTTGTAATAATGTTGGAGGAAGTTGCTTAACCCCTTAACTGTCACAGGTATGTATATACATCTCACTCAGCTGTTGTTGCATTAACTGCCCCTTGTTAACCATAAAATTTAGTGTATAACGGGCACTTTTAACACAAAAAATAAGATCAAAATTTACAGGCACCCGGTTATAAAAATAGCTTTAGAAACAAAAAAAGAGATGAGCATTAA
The DNA here is from genome assembly GCA_019973955.1 of Trichonephila inaurata madagascariensis. Classification (NCBI taxonomy): domain Eukaryota; kingdom Metazoa; phylum Arthropoda; class Arachnida; order Araneae; family Nephilidae; genus Trichonephila; species Trichonephila inaurata. The sequence continues at coordinate 98,865 of BMAV01018713.1, read as the reverse complement.
AAAATTAGACTTCAAAATATACCAAAATACCGTTTATTTAAAAGAAATGATATATGTTATGAACTGAGAAAAAGTTGTAGGTCTAGAAGTAAACCATTTTTTTAAAGTTGGGATACTTGAATAAATGGCTTCAAAACATAAAATCATTGCAAATGTACATTTCAAGTTTTGTTAAAAAGGAGGGTGTATGTTATATGGTGAATATACTTGAAAAAAAAAAATTTTTAAATGTACCTTGAAAGCATAGGTATGTACATGTTGTACACAGGATTTTACAGTATATATATGCCTTTCCAAATTATGAAGCTTTGCATTCCACTGCTATCTGTAAAATTATTCTGAAGTCTTTGGAATGCAATACAATGACTTTCACAGTTTTTGTGAATGATTTACTTATTTAGACCCTTTTTTTTTTACCTAATTACACCACATAACTGTATATGCGTGTGTGAAAAGGGTGGCACTGGAGAGTGAATCCTGCAACTTTTCCTCAGCAGTTAAAGGGTTACCTTAGAGTTCAGTAAATTACAAGTCTCTTTATGACAACCAATTTTGTTTCAGGAAATATCAGCACCATTTTGATATAAGTATCAGAATTCAGAAACCAAATGCTGAATATACATACATTTAATTCTGTCTTTTTTCCTTACCTGAATAAAAATTTCTAAAGACAAGTTTGTGGGACTTGCCTACAACAAAAATTAAGTCTGAATTTATTCAGTGGTAAGAGACCAAAGAGAACAATCACAAAAAAAACTTTTTTTTACGACAAATTTTTTCAAAACTTTAAAATTATGTCTGTACAAACACTATTTATTTGTATCGACATGTGTATAAAAAGGAAATTTTGCTTTCTTGTAATTGTCATTTTTTTCCCTCTCACCATACATGGTTATTATAATACACAGGTAAAAATTTAAACAATTTATTAATCCACATGTATTTTTTAATAGTAAAAAAAAATCTTGCTTTTTGTGAAATATAATGACATTATTTCTATCTTCAGAAATGAAAATGGTACATAGTTGCAATGGTCAAGTAAAATGTCACCAAAATGTGAACTAGTTATAGGTTTCAGAATGTTGCTTATTTTTCTAATTTATTGTGAAGATACATAAGCAATTCCTAAGTTATAGTGTTAAGATTATAAAAATAAATTTCTTAAAAAAGAAGAAATTATATAATTTGATATCAATATACAATGAATTTTTCTGCCAAACAGTCATCAATTTCATCAAATTATAAGAGGGATAAGGTGATAACATTAAATTAGCCACCAATAATCTATTTGGTGTGATTACAAAATCATGAGTATTTTACCAATATCACAAATTAGTACATATCACCATATTAAAACATCCA
>BMAV01018713.1:82158-92745 GCA_019973955.1 Trichonephila inaurata madagascariensis | reverse complement strand
AAATTCCAATAGAATATTCATATAATTTAGACCATCAGTTTCGGTTTCCTTTTTTTTAGGGTCTCCAGAACGAATTAATCGATTTCACATAGAAGTCTATGGTTAATCGATGATCGGTTAACAAACAATTCGGATAGCGAACATAGTCTTGGAACGGATTATGTTCGTTAACCGATCACCCACTGTATCTTGAAATTTGAGAGAATAAGTTTTGCTTTTCTCAAAAATTACAATTTAAATAGGCAATGGTCGCTACTTTTTACGCATGACGAGTGTATACTCGTCAATGACAGTTTAATGGTTAAAGGGTGAGAACCTTTATTGATCTTAATATTGAAAACAACGATTTCTACTGGTCGCATATGAACTAATCTGTTATATACAAGTATCGGTGAATTAAATATTATTATTTCAAATATTATTAATTTATTGTCCTATATGGAAGCAGTATATGTATGCGTTCCACGTTTTATTGTAACTATTTACCGAAACTATAATTTTAAGGTTTTTAGATAAATGTATGCAATTTTCAAAACGTTCTTAATTTCATATTGCAAGGTTTTTATAGAACGTGGAACGTAACTCCCTTTTTACTACACAAATACAATATCTATCTCATTTATTTTTACTTGATTTTTTTTGCAACATATCAAACGCGTAAAAATAAATTCGAATGTATTTTGAACTCTATTATACACAAGTGTAGAGAAATAATAGAGTACAAAAATTTTAATCGTTACAATCCAAATGAGTCGGACTCGCTCCCCGTTGAAAAAAGGTAAAATTCTGATAATTTCATTGAATGTTTCTCTTTATCTTTCTTAGTTTAACGTTTAAAAGCGTCGCTATGGTATGTGATTAACTTCGCTCATATTTTCAACAATGCGCCGCGGGAAGAATCAACGGAATTCAAAATCTCTTGCCATGAGCTGTTGAAATGACTTCTTAATTGATTGATTGAATATTAACGTCGCACTGTTCAGCTACACGAGGGCTTTTGGCGACGGACCACGTAATTTTGAACCATGGTCAAGTGACGTGGACGACACCTGAACTGGCACCCCCTCTCCTAACTACCACACCACACCAACGGGAGGACGTTTCAGCTCTCAACAGATTTAACGTGCATCGCTGCCCTACACGGTGGGTTTTTAGTGGTACTGGGCTCGAACTCGTGACAAGGCAAGCCACGATCCGATACCTATACCACTCGGCTACCGCGGCCACGAATTCTTAAGGAAAGCCTCATATTTTGGACAAGGAATTTTTCATCACAGGAATACTGGGGTGCTGTTATACGGGGTAATTAACTGTAGACTGGGAGAGTGACAGAGGACGTCTGGCGCTTATGGTCCTATTTTTTTGAACCCTTGCTGATCATGAATGTACATTCGATCTGCTGAATGTTACAAAAATAATAAAGAATCGAGACAAATACAATTTGTTATTCTCTTTCATTGGACCATCTCTGGACAAACTTCCAACTAAGAGCTAAATCTTCTTATACGCCGTGCTTTAGAAGTTATATCTACAGTCAATCAACAAACCAAGGGATGTTTTCACATTTACAAGCAAATAACATTTCGAATAGATTTTTCCCATTCTAAATGTTCAGTATTTTACTTCAAACTATCTTTCTGACGGTCCGCTTTTTGAACAGAGGGGAGGAATTTTTTAGAAACATTCCGTATCTGTTTCACTCCTTGTCTTTTCATTATTTTAAGTAAAACAATACCAGCTTTTAAAGGCTCCTTATTGTAAAAACTAAGGTGTAGAGCTCACATGGAAAATTTTAAACATTTGGAGTCAGTGACGTGCGATTTTATAAACATAAAAGGGAACTCTGTTAATAAGACTATTGATAACATTTTATGATTTTTTGCTTACACACATCAGGGTCCTCTGTAGCTAGGAAACCAGTATCATGGATATGGCGGTAGTTACACCCCTAATACGACGTAATGTTGTTGAGGACTTCCTCAGAATTTGGAACCAACTCTTATTATATGCCTCACTCTGTGATAGTACGCGAACCGATAAACTCATCATGACTTCATGAATTAATTTACAGATTGTTGAAATTGAGAGATCTACAATAACAATGTTTACGATAAAATGTACATTTCGTACGGTAGAAATATTTTGTCAAGTTTTCATATGTGTAAAAGTACATTTTAGCTTTTGATCATGCTGGGATCCCTACAACCACGGGCCCCCGGTGCATAGCATCCGCTGTACTCTTCCCCTCAGGCAGCAGCCTGCCTTGACCAGGACTCGAACCCTCGATACACTGGTCACAAATTCGGGACCATAACCAATAGGTTTCCACTGCCAAATCAAAGCTAAGAATTTGATTATTAAATATTAGAATGACTACGACGCAGGAGAGCCTTCGTTACTGAGCGTAAGGCAAATGTCCTGATACTAACCTAATTAGTTATTACAATTATTGCGAATGTGAGACTCGCGAAACATGTTATGAGGGTTAGAGGTGGAAATGCGTTTGACAAGAGCATGGATGTTCCATTATCCTGACCAAAAAGTAATTGAGCTCGGACGAAAAGCGTTTGATGTATTTTAAATGAGATGAAAAGGTTTCAAGTTTTTGATTATATGCTTATTTAATAGCTAAATGTGAATGTCCTGTTGTAGAAAACCGAATTTCTGATAACCGTAGAGTATTTTATTCTTTTTAAGAGTTTTATTTTGTAGTCTTTTTTTTATTACTGTTTTTATTTTTTTCTCCATAAATCTGATTCATAATTGACATGCTTTATTTTAAAAGTTATATTGCAAGTGTCCATATGTATTTCCGGAGTGTGTTCTGACAATACGCAAAATTTGCTAAAATTATTGAAATGTTATGTTTATGTCTTTAAACCTTAAAAAGTTCATATTTATGTTTCATGAATGAGAAACAAGATAACTTTCCAATCATACATTCCAATCATGTCTTTGATCATTCTTTTGTTAACCCACTAAAACGTGGTCCCAAAATTTTAAGAGGTTTATTCCTCTCTTCGTTATCGTAGTAGAAGGCGAAAAATTTGTTGAATGTGTGTTCAGGAGAAATCAGACTTTTCCAAATGATAAAGTAAATTTCATATGCAACAATTTAAGTGGCAATATATACTTGTTGTTTCTACTCCTCGGAAGATCTATCATACGTTAGATCAGCTCCAGAAGGTTGTTGACTGCCAAAACATTTTAAATAATAAAAGAATCGGAAGTCCCCCTTAGAAAGTTCAGTGCACCCCAGAATGTGATCCGGTGAAGCTAGATGATCACAGCATTGCTTACAAGTGGGATAGATTTTTCTGCCACTATCATAGGAAAAACATTTCAGGTGGCTACTTGTTAGTCTAGCCAGAGCAGTCTGGGAGCCATGGTCACATTTGATATCCAGCAGAGAGCCAGGGTGAGTGAATGAATATTAATGTCGCAATGTTCAGCTACACGAGGGCTTTTGGCGACAGACCACGTAATTTTGAACCATAGTCAAGTGACGTGGACGACACCTGAGCGGGCATCCCCCTCTCACCAACGGAAAGACATTTCAGCTCTCTACACGGCGGGTCTTTAGTGGTACTTGGCTCGAACTCATGACATGCCTGCCATGATCCAATACCTCGACCACTGGACTACCACAGCCCTAGCAGCAGAGAGCCAGGGGATGTTCCTGTATACCAATGGTGCTTAGGTGTAGAATACGCTATTTTAAATTGAGCTTAGATCTTTCATTAGAGTATAGTTGACAAGTGAGCAAAGTGCCCGTAGCCGTTTCATTCTCACTACCCTCTTTGGCAAGTCTATCAATGACCTCATAACCTCTAATGTTAACATGCTATGGGAGGCAATATATTGTATAATGTGTTTTCAACCTGCGAAGAAATTTTTATAATTATTTTTGTTTTATGTTACATTATACATACATCACGTTCCTTTCCCAGAATTTATCAAACAGTTTTAACACATTTAAAAGAAATTCACTATTAAACATATTTTATTCAGGCGATGTCTTTCTATAACTACTTTTTCCAGGTCCTGTATACCACGTGTCCGGGATTGACTTATTTCAAAAATGTTTCTTTTAAAAAACGGTAGGCGATAAAAATAAGCAAATTAGTAAAATAAATTATCTAAAATAACACACCAATTAAATAAAAAAAGAATCGGTTTGTTTTATTTTTTAAAATGAACAGTACAACAATAAACACTTTAAAAAAACTATACATAAATTACCAAAAATACATAAAAGTTCCGAAAAGCCTAAAAATGTTTACCTCAAAGCATTAAGCTATCAATTAAATAAAATCTGACCAACTTAATGTCTTAAGTACAGTTCGAAATCTTACATAAATAAGCTACATATTAAAATATTTATATTTAATTCAATGCATTACATTGAATTTCCGCTTATCTAGTTTCAGAATGACACTAAAAAACTTGAAATGGTAACTCACGAACAAACCGTAACAATGTTAAAAAAAAATAATTCCTCTGATCTCATTTCTCTAAATGAGAAAGAAATATTTAAAATCTCAAATTCAATCATTTAATATCCTATGTTTTCTAAAATAAATTTTTAAAAAGAGGGGAGGTTTTTTTTTCTTCTACACAAAGACTAAAAGCAACAGAAAAGAATTCACTGCCTTTGAATGCAATTAATTTCATCTAAAGCATCATAGCAGTCAACACGACCATCGCATATTCTTTCTTTGTGTAAGCAATTCCCTCCTCCGAGTGCTGCACACTTCAGTCCAGGGCACATAAATAATGGAGAAACGTCGTCATTATTTCTGGACATCATCACTTGATTTATCCATTCCAAAAAATAAACTACTCTAGTGTACATGCCAGGAGTCTGGGGTCTAGCACAACCTGTACCCCCACTAATAACTCCAGCAATGTACCATGACAGACCATCTTCTGACAAACAGACCAAAGGTCCTCCGCTGTCTCCTTGGCAGGCGTCATGTCCACCTTGTACAAATCCTGCGCACAACCATCTATCAAGATTTCTCTTGCATGCATTTGTGAGGGGAACATGAACCTCTTGCAAAGCATCCGAATCGTTCTTGGTTTCTCCAGTATCACCCCAACCAATGGCAGTGCAGAACGAACCCGATGTCTCGACCCGTGACGGATTCGGTAGACATATGGGCCGAATCCAAAAGTTAAAAGCGACTGCATCAGCTGTCCGCAACAAAGCAATGTCGTATTCCAATGTAACGATGTTGAATTTAGGATGCATCACCACCTTGTTGATCCTGTACGTCCTCTGATGTGGCGTAAAAGATTTTCTCCTCAGCATGCCTAGTTGAATCTCGTAGTAGTTATATTTATAATTGAGAAAACAATGCGCTGCCGATACAAGCCAATAGCTGTTGATCAAAGTAGCTCCACATGAATAGGTACCGTTTTTGTAGACAGCCGCGTGCCAAGGCCAGTTACCTGGTTCAGAAACTTCCCCACCAACTATTCTACCCTTAGGTCTCTTTGGGAGTAAATGCTGTGGATTAAGTCCACACCTGACATCGTCACATTTTATGAAAATTCCTCTTGCAGACAAACATCCTCGCCACAGAGTAAATCTGCCTTGATAATGATAGATGTAATCAATGTGACTTGTATTCAAAGAGCGATCAAATGTTCGGAACTGGTGGGAACTGCTAGAGAGGGGATTAGCGGTTATACTAACGCAAGCAAATGAAGCTAAAGCATCTTGCATGTAATCGTATGGATTGGCGCAGACTGGGTACCATTTGCCATTTTTGTTTCTCAAGAGAAATCCAGTCTTCAGTGTGTCGTGATTTGCCGCGGACATTGGGTCAAACTGGTGTGCTTCTTTAAGCATGCCATTTGGTGATAGCCTGAAATACAGAATATTAATTTTGTTTCGACTTTATTCAATTAAAATCACATAAAATTTATTACTCATATTTTTTGAAAACTGTTTGGGGCGTTACAAACAAGAAAAAAACTTCTGTAAGTTAATTCCTTAACATAAGTTTGGAAGATTTTATAGATAGAAAAATCTAAGTGTACAATTGCAGTCAAAAGTTAACGCACATTTTTCAAGTATAAAAAAAGTTGTACAAAAATCTAGTTATTCAATATGGAAGCATAATTTCCTTTTAAAACAATATACAGTGGTGGCCAAAATTGATAACACTTTTTTTTACATTATGTTTTTTAAGTTTGTTATGCTTATAGAACATTTTAAGCTGCACAAAATGCTAAGTATTTTATATCATTTTAAAGAGAATTTAATACTGAGTTCAATACAAAAAAGAAACTCAAATATTTGTAACGAAAAAAAAGGTACGCTGCAATAACTGTCGATATACATTGGATAAGGATGATAGCAGTGAGTTATCAGAGCTTAGTGAGGTTGCGTTTATTCTTTATTACAGCTTCACATTGATGTTTCATTGAACTGAAAATAGTTTTAAGCTCTCCCTTTGTTATTACGTGTTGCCAGGAAACAATTATATCCTCAATTAGCTCCATTTTATTTCCCGTGTACCTCATTAGGACAAGAGTTTTCAAACGATAAAACAAGTTTCGGATAGGATCGAGGTCAGGACCGTTTCCTGGCCAGCACAACAACGCAATGATCTTAGAACGGTACCAATATTTCAATACTTTATTGTATGGCAAGGAACAGAATCTTGCTAAAAAATGAATAAAGCATTTTGGTAAATAGATCCCTATTGGAAGGCAGAAGTTTGGATTCTAGAATGGTGTCAATGTATTTTATGACATTCAGTGTTCCATCGATGATATGAAGGCGACCAATACCATTTGCTGATATGCCTGACTAAATAATAAAACTATGTGGGTACTTCACAGTTGCCTGGATACTGTCAAGATGTAGCGTTTCTGGTTTCTACATCTTACATATATTTTAGGCTATCACAACTGAAAAACGATATTTTAGTTTCGTCCCTCCATACAACGTGAGAAAAATAATTATTTGTCCAATTCATGTGTTCCATTGCCCACTCTAGTCCCTTTTAGGGCTGCTGTAAATTGAGATATGGCTTAATTCCCTTTTAGTCTTACATCTGCTAATTACTCCTGATTGTTTTTGAACTGACAGAAGCACCAGCATCACTCAGATCCTTTCTGATGGATGCCCATGTGAAATTCTCTTTCATCTCTTAAACATAGCATTTTTATTCTTCTGTCATCAACAGATGTGGTGCACCTTTTTCGGCCTTTTCCTGATTTTTTTTCGGCTTTTTTTTGTGCTGAATTTATCTCCGGACACCTTAAACAAAATGTTCAGCATGCAAATGTAGTCACTGAACTACTCGCCTATTATGTAATTTTAACTAAGGAAATACCACTTTCTCTACACACGTGTCCAATTTTCTTTTATTTGATGGCATTGCTTTTGACTAAATATCATTGTTATCCTGGCAGGAAACAGTCCCGACCTCGATCCTATCGAAAACTTGCGGCACCGTTTGAAAACTTTTGTCCGAATGAGGTACCCATGAAATAAAAAGGAACTAATTGAGGATATGATTGTTTCTTGGCATCATGTAATAACTAAGGAAGAGCTTTAAACTATTTTCAGCTCAATGAAACATCGATGTGAAGCTGCTATAAAGAATAAACGCAACCTCACTAAGCTCTGATAACTCACTGCTATCATCAGTATCCAATGTATACCGACAGTTATCGCAGCATAACTCTTTTTGCGTTGCAAATATTTGAGGGTTTTATATATATATATATATTGAATTCAGTATTAAATTCTATTCAGTATTAAATGATATAAAATACTTAGCATTTTAATCAACGTAAAATTTTCTATAATCATATACAAACTTAAAAAACATAACGATTTTAAAAAGTGTCCACAATTTTGGCCACCACTGTATATAAATTACACAAATACAACAAGTTACAATAGAATTGTTTAAATCATAATGAAAAACACATTAATGAATATCAGCTTTTCTTAAAAGGAAAAACTTTAGAAAGTAAAAGTCAGAGTAAACTTCAACTGAATATAACTTAGAGGTGAATTTTATTAACTTAAAATTCAACAAGTAATATTTTTTCTTTTTCATCTTATCGCGAGCTTTTATGGCTGCTTTCAATATTTTGTTACTGAATGAACTAGTTTATTCCCCTTTTCTCTTAGCTTAATGGATTTTTAATATTTCTTCAAATATATTTGATTGAATTTAAAACATATGACTGGGGTGATTAACATAATTGTTCTATAACAGCGGTTCTTAAACTGTGATCCCCGAACCCCCAGGGGTCCCTAACTTTTTTTTAGGGATCCACGAAGGTCTTTCATTTAATGTTAAGAATTCCCTCTTGTACAGACTCAGAAAGGCCTCTTAGAAAAATTGAAAGAGACGTGCCAGCCTAGACTAGATCCATAAATTGCCATGAATGAAAAACAACTACATGTATATTTCAATCAAGAATATTAATACAGTGAGGGGAGTTCAAAATCTTGGGTGTCCACGACGTCAGGCTAATAATTAAAAAGGGGCCGTGGGGATCGAAAGTTTAAGAGCCACTGTTCTAGAGTGTGATAGAGTTAGTGCTCCACAATTTCCACCGTATGCTTTTAAATCATCTTGATGAAAATCCAAAGCCTTTTTTTATATAAGGCTAACTTTACCACTCTGAAATTTTCTGCCAGTGTATTTTTTCCAATATATTTAAACAGATGAATCAAACCGTTTCATAGAGCAGAAAAGAAAATTTGCTTATATCGGAGACCTCCATACACCTTCAAATTATTTGGGATCATTTTCTCTATACTTGTGATTCATCAGTAAATAACACATTTTGTCAAAAATGGAATGGATTAATCCTAGCTCTTGGGAAACAACTATTTTTGTTAATTAACAATATTATTTGCCGTTTCTTTTTTGTGAGATTTTGCTATAGTACCCAAAAGAATCCTTAGTTCTTATAGTGTTAAAAATGGATTGTCCAGAAAGCTCGTGCTAATTTAAAGGAAAACTGTGAAACACGGAATATTTAAATTTTCGTATAAATTTATTAAATTTCACAGATGATATTATGCTCTACAATCTTTCTCCATCTTTCAGACAACTTGAAAAAATTCCGTCCTTATTAGGGGTCTCGGGTAATTCAGAGAAAAACTTTTCTATGCCATTTTTTATTTCCACCAGCCTCTAAGTTTTTCCGTTATAAGAGTGTAATGATCGAAATAGACGGAAAATGGAGATCACGGTGTGAATATGGTGGAGAGAGTAGAACATATATGAAAGGAGTATATATGTATAAGGCCCCCTATTATCTTGATTAAACACACGATGCCCTTCCGATTCACTTTTTCTGGACATGTTTGTTCTATTGTTGTCTTTAATGAGAAATTGGAAGTAATAATTTTTTGAATTTATCGCCTCGTTTAATAAAAGTTCATAACACAAGATCTCTATTCATAGTCCGTCTAAACACAAAACATCACTTTTTATTTATTTATTTTTGAAGACAAGAATTTGGGGGAAGGGGCTAAAGATGGTTCATTCCACTTTCTCCAATATCTTTTTCTCTTAACACTATTATAAATTATCCCCTCCCCCATCACTACCTGCTTCAGAAAATAGTATCTACCCTTTGCAATTATCAAATGAGTCACAAAAAAAAAAACCTGATCTATCAGATTTTTTTCCCGTTAAAAGAAAAGCACTAAACACCAAAATTAACTTTCATATTTAAAAAATACGTAAAACTGACAAAAATTAACGTATCGTAATCCCTTTTCCCCCAAATATGCCCGAAGTATTACTTTTTAGAATTTGTACGTGTATTATTTGTTTTCAATCATTCTGATGTATTAAGATCTATATACCTTCTAAAAATCGGCACGAACTCTACGGACAATCAAATACTTGCTCTAACTAACAATTGTTTTATGTTAGGAATGTCATTGTGAAGTTTGACTGCATTAACATAAGGGCACCAACACATTTCAGAGAATTAGATCGTTAATAAATTTTTGATCGCCCTGAACGTGAACGCATTGAACAGTTTCAATCACACAGACCTTGAAAAATCGAATAAGGTGTGCTCATGATTCATACGATTTATGTCATAAGATTTACCTTCAATTTTTAATTATATGATGAGTTTACAAAAATCCCAACTATTTCCTCTGATTCTTTTTAGAGCTAGCAATTCATGGTTGTTGTTTCTAATGCTACCCGATCGTCGCGGTGTCAGATCAAAGCCCACGAAATTGATCATGGCAAGGAGCTAGTTTACGTTTGTCGTTAGCCACAGTTTTGAGTGCCATGCAGATAACAGTGTTTTGTCTCCATTCCACACCAATTTCGAGCGTGGCTGAGTGAATTTGTTCCACTCCGAGTGGATTGATTGATTGATTATTAACGTCGCACTGTTTAGCTACACGAGGGCTTTTGGCGACGGACCACGTAATTTTGAACCATAGTCAAGTGACGTGGACGACACCTGAGCTGGCACCTCCTCTCCTAACTACCACACCACACCAACGGGAGGACGTTTTAGCTCTCGACAGATTTAACGTGCATCGCTGCCCTACACGGCGTGTCTTTAGTG